>LDKF01001574.1:0-35144 GCA_001026735.1 Rotylenchulus reniformis
ATTTATTATTCTGAGAGATGATTTTTCATTTTGGATTTTAACCAAAAATTTTCGGCCTGTAATAAAATTAGAAATCCATTTTAGAACTTTTCCTCCGATACCATATTTTTCGAGTTTATAAATAAGATAACTTGATGGTACCGAGTCGAAGGCTCTCCGGAAGTCGATGTAGATGCAGTCGATGTTGTTGTTGTTTTGTAGAGAGTTGTACCAGTCGCTTAATGTTGATATGTGTTGAGTGACTGTGGATCGCTTTTTCATGAAACCAAATTGTTGTGGGCAGATAAGATTGTTTTTAAGTAGAAAACCGAGTAGTTTATCATGTAGAATTCTCTCAAAAGTCCGACATAACTATGAGGTTAATGATATTGGCCTATAGTTGGTTGGGTCAGACTTTTTGCCTTTTTTGTGGAGTGGGATAATATAAGAAATTTTCCAGAGCGATGGAGGTTCCCCTGAGTCTAGGGAAAGTCTAAAGAGTTCGGTAATAGTGGGGGCAAGAACTTCATGAAATTGTTTTAGTATGCGGGAGTTTAACCCATCTGGAGTGGTGTTGTCTACGTTTGGTAGATCTTTGAGAGCATTGGAGATAGTAAATTTATCAAAATAAATATCATCAAAAGTTTTGTAGGTTTTAAGATTTATATGGGGCGGTTTATTTTTTGGGACGTTTTGGAAAAGGGTTTCAAATTGGTCTGCAAAAATCTTACATTTAGAGGGATTATCGGGAAAAATGATACCTTTATATTCTAATGGCGGTATGAAATTTATTGAATTTGTCCTGCTGCGAATGTAGGAGTGTAGTTGTTGTTTATTGCTGAGCATTTTGCAGATCCTTCGTTGTTGGTTTTGATAGATGAGTTGTTTTGCTGTTTTGCATAAATTTTTATATTTAGTTTTTAAGCTTGGATCTATTTTGGTTAACCTAAATAATTCTGCTTTCTTTTTGATAATTTTTTGTATATGGGGTGGGTGAGTTTGTTTTTGGGGATTTTTGGAGGTTCGCTTAAAAGGAATCAGTCGTTGTATTGATTTATTAATGTAATCTATGAAGGAATTATATTTTTGATCTATTGAAAAAAGTGAGAGAAACAGGTTGATGTTAAGGAGAGTAATTGGGTTTAAAAGCCTTGTAATGAATTTTGACTGGAAATTCCTTATAAGAATCCGTTCTTGTTTTGGTTTGGGGATGGTAATGGAAAAATGGATAGACATGTGATCTGAGGTAGAAAGCCCCTCCTTGACATTTAGATTTTGTATATAATTTAGAGTGTTTGAAAGAACAATGTCAAGGATGGACCCTTTTATATGCGTTTGTTCCAGAACTAATTGTGAGAAACCAAAATTTTGCGTAAAGTCTAGGAAAGATTGATCAGTTGGGTGGGTAGATGTTAAATCGGACCAGTTTATGTGCTTAAGATTTAAGGCACCACAGATACATGTGTTTGGTGTAATATAACTTTGAATATTTTTGAGTAGTTTTACTGTGTTGACTTTGTTCGTGTTTGGAGGTCTGTAAATACAAATAAACCTGAGTTTAGGGTGTTGAGGCACATATAAATCCACAATAAGCACGTCACAATTGGAAATGTTCTGAGAGAGGATTTCTTTGGCTTGTAGACTTCGTTTGATCAATATCGCCACACCACCGCCTCTTCTGGAATTTCTATTACAAAGAAAAGCATTAAAATGGCCATTAAATGATAATTCCGAAGGTGAGCAATTTAAATCCGAGATCAATGTTTCTGAAAGAAAGAATAAGTCGAAATTATTATGTTCCTGAATTTGCATAAGATCCGGGATTTTTTTGGTAACAGACTGACAATTTGCATAAAAACAAGAAAGTGAGTAAGATTTTGAGGCTGACTTGGGTTGTAAAGTTGGGAGAGAGTCAAGGGGAGGAGATGGATGATTTGAGCGTTCATGTGTTAGAGGTTGGGCATGAGCGGAAAGTCACAGGATTAGAGATAGAGGGAAGGGAGTGAGAGTCAGAGTGGGAGAAAGTGAGAGATTAAGGGTTTTTGAGAGCTGAGAGCGAAGTTTTGGAATGTCAGAGCGAAGAGCGACACGATTAGCATAGATAACAAAGTCATGACCGGGATTTCGAGATCTCAAGGATTTACAATGTTCGATCAATTGTTTGCGATGTTCTCTCTGTGCAACTGTTAACGATTCGCGAACCTGCACTTTGTTCAGTTTCGGACTTTCCTTCAGTTTTGTCTTCGCCTTGAGCACCTGCCGTACCATTGCCTTTGCCGGGAATTCGACCTTGACCAATCTTGCTCGCGTATCGGACGGGGCCCCCATGCGGAACACTGCAGATGGAACAGCGCTGTCCATGCCAAGCACATCCAGGACTTCGTTTACAGCATCGCGATCAGCTTGAGCACGGGCGGAGGCGCGGTCATGGGCCGGTTCGGGCAGATTNCGAGTGTTGTCGTCGTTCCTCTTCCAGATATTCTTTAAATGGGGTGGTGGAGTTATTTTGGTTTTTGAGGAGAGAAATTGCGTGCTGCAGTTGTCTGATCAGAAGTTTCGCGTATTTTGGTGTCTTTGAGAATGCCGCATGATGTTGGATGTTGGTGTCTTTGAGAATGCCGCTGACATCGACATCCAGAGCTGCCTGTATGGAAGAAGACGAGAAGGGGTCGTCGTCTTCAGTTCGGGAGCGTTTTGGAAGCGATGAGGTGGACATGGGAATTAGTCAGAAATTGATTTTCCACCTCAAGCTCAAATTTGGGTAATTAAACCAAACTTGAGCTGAAATTTTGCATGCTAATGGCGAATAGAGAAATATTAATAATTAAAAATTAACAAATAAATTTTTTATTAATTTTTCATTGATTTACCCCTGTTGCAAAATTACAAGACAGTTTGAGAAATCCACTGAAAAAGTTACTTGCATTCCAACAGGAAGGACATTACCTTAGTGAAATTTCGCGAAGAATCGGTCGTTCCCAAGAATCGATCCGTCCCCTTAATAGTGTTCCTGAACTCAAACAAGCCATAAAAAGTGGCTTGGGATAGGGTACCTCTCGAGACCCTGATTAGACTTTCCGAAAGTATGCAAAAACGCATGCGAGAGGTACTCAAAAAACAAGGAAAGATCATAAAATGTTGATTTGTTTCATTTTTTGTTGATTGTGTTTTGTATAAATTATTTTTTCAGTGGATTTCTCAAACTGTCTTATAATTTTGCAACAGGGATAAATCAATGAAAAATTAATAAAAAATTTATTTTGTCAATTTTTTTCTATTTTTTGTTTCAAAATTATTAATATTTCTCTATTCGCCATTAGCATGCAAAATTTCAGCTCAATCTGCCGCTTCGAAATTAACCTGGGTGTCTTATAATTTTGCAACACACCTTATATACCTATATGCAAAAACAAAAAAACACAAGTGAGCAAATTAAAAAAACAACATATAATTTAGAGTATTTTACTTAATGAGAGGGTCCGCACAGAATGGCGAAGATGATAATTAATAACCATAGAAGAGGTTTTTTTAAGCAAAAAATTTCACAAGGATTTTCACCATTCAAGCCAAGAATTTCCCCTAAAATTTTCTAATTTCGCAAATATTGTCAAGTCTCGGTTCTGAAAACCGGGACTCCCCGGTTTTAAAAACCGGTACTTTGGTCCTGGGTTGACCGGGACTCCACGATCGGTCCCGTGTCAAACTAATTATAATTTGCTCTAATCTATGGATTCTAGAAAAAATCTTATTTTGACATAAAATTAGGGATGGAATGTGCCGTCCCAGAGAAAATGATAGGTTATTCTCAATGATCAACATCCCTGATCTGTCAAATAGGGATAAAAATGGAATCTGATGATTCACTGAAAAATGAAAATGTGTGGGAAAGGACTTTATGTAGCTTTATAAGTGAAAAACGGAACCACTACATTATGTAGATCGAAAGATAAAATGCCTAATGTATTAAATGCCTAATTATTTAAATGCCTAATTACAAAAATGCCGGCAATCCTTAAGAATCTGGGACCCAAAAATTGTTTCCCTTAAAATCATCTAAAAACAAGTTCCAAAGGGTACCTTTTGACGCTGAATCTGACGTCCATTTTAACGTGATGCGTCATCTGACGTCACTCTTTGACGCTGACGTCAAGATTTTTGAAGAATTATTTTTCCTTAAAATCATCTAAAAAAGCATTTTACACAGCAAAGAATTTAAAAAAGGGTTCATTTTAAAAAGTAAAGATAAGCACAAAAAGAAATGATAAAAGCACGGGTAATGAGTAAAATTCAGGTCGATCGGATAAAAGTTGAGTCTTTTTCCCATAGATTTGCCTCCATGCCGCACATCTCCTCATTCTTCTACTTTGCATTCTTCCAGAAAAAAGTTGACGCATTTTCATTGCGTCAAAATGGACATCAGATTCGGATGTAGCTTAAAAATACCCTTGGGCTTGGAACGTTTTTAGATGATTTTAAGGAAAAATAATTTTTCAAAAATTTTGACGTCAGCGTCAAAGAGTGACGTCAGATGACGCATCACGTTAAAATGGACGTCAGATTAAGATTCAGGGTCAAAAGTTACCCATTGGAACTTGTTTTTAGATGATTTTAAGGGAAAAAATTTTTGGGTCCCAGATTTTTAAGGATTGCCAAAATGCCTAACGGAATTAAATGCCTAATTTTAAAAATGCCTAATTATTTAAAATGTGTAAAAATGCCTAAAATTTCAGAATTTTTGTAAAAATGCCTAAAACATGTAAAAATGCCTAAAAATCAGAATTTATGTGAAAATGCCTAAAATATGTATTTTCTCAAGTGGTAACTTCTGTCGCTGAATCCGATTCTAGCGAACATTTTGAATTACATCAAATCATTTAGAACCCTTTTTCTGCATTTAATTTGCCAATTTTTTTTATTAAAACCTATTAATTTAACTCCATGTTTAATAATCAATAAGTTTGTTTTAAATTGGTTTGAGGATGAAAATTTTTTCATTATTTTAATGGAAATTAATAAAATTGATCATAAGGAAATTTAAGTTCGAACGAAAATCTCTACCATTAAAGTTTTAAAAAGATTTGCCAAAAAAAGTCGGAATGGTATCTTGCCAAATCGTAATCAAGGACAAACCAGTTTTGAATCTTTTTCTTAACCTCATTAGGCAAATGTTTTAAAAACAATAATATGCAAACAATTTTGATCTATCTCTTAACTTTTTTAAGTTTTTAAATACCTTCAAAAATACGATTTTGTCAATTTTCAAAAATCTTTTTTTCTCGTGCTTTAAACATAATGCGAGTAATCGTGCGAAATTCAGTGACAAATTGCAAAAAGTGGTCTCCTCCGGCGTTCATCAGAAAAAGTCAATTCTGTCGATCCCGCGAGCATCGAAGACAATCCAATCCGGAAACTGGGATCTGTCTTATTAGGTGGAGACTGGCACGATGTTGCTGGTGAACAATCGGAACATCCTTGGAAAGAGCTGACTATCAAGAAGGACTTCGCTGATCAGGTTTGGCGTCTTTTGCGTGGTCAACATGAAACTTTTTCCCGAGATCAATTTTTCCGTACGCGTACCTAATTTATTTGGGCAAATTTATTTATACATGATTTAATATTCAGCTGAATATTATAATAAAAATGGGAAGTTTTGTCAAGTTAATGGCGAAAATGAATATAAGATACCGCATTTTCTCTATTTTTTACGGTACCTTCTAATTTAACGGTACCTTTCGGTCGAGATTGAAAAATTTAACGGTACCCCTCTAATCTCTAATTTAGCGGTACTCTAAGTAATTTAATGGTACTCTAAGTAATTTAATGGTAATTTCCATCGAAAGCCAGATTTTTGCCATTTATTCTTTTCTTACAATGATTTTGAAGGACCTTCCCGAGGTAAATTGGTTGAAAAAAAAATAAAAAATCGTTTTAAAATTTTTTGAAACTGCAGAAATTTTTATAAAATTCTAAATGTAAAGTTCTAAATTAAATGAATATTCTCAAAATTTGTTCCTTTATAAAAAATTAGTAATAGCATTATTGCTCCCCAATAATCATTGGCTTTATCTCAGCTTTACTTCTTGCACTTTATGTATAATGCAATTTCAGATTCTTTTTTAAGAACATATAATAATATAACTTTAAAATTTGTTTAAATTGACTGTCAAATACATCTGGATGTTATGATCGACCATTTTCTAATAAGAAAATGTTGGATCCATGCAATTATTATGGGAAAAAAAGAAATTTGTACAAAAAATTACACAAAATTTAGTAAAATATATTAAAAAATTCCTCAAATATCACAGGATGGGTTGAACCGGATGAGGTTGAAAAATTTAACGGTACCTCTATTTTAACGGTATACCGTAAAAATAGAGAAAATACGGTAGTATGAGTGCTATAAGTATTATGCTCCGTTCTTTTTCTTGTTTTCTTTTAGTTGCTTCATCGGTTTTATGAAGTTAGGCTTTTATTGTGTTTAAATTGAATAAATTAATAATAAAAAAATAAGTCACTATTATTTAATATGTATTAAGATGAAAATCGACAATAAATTATTAATTAACCGGTATATCTCATTGATTCATTACAAGAAGCGAGGATCAAAATCCTGTTATTCCAAGCTGGAGAACAGACTTGTGGTTGGTGGTATCCGCTTCCTATGTATATGATTGTGATGAAAAATGTTGGTTAAAATTATTTTTCGATATTTTTAGCTCACTATGACACCTTTTTTGATATGATCCAGTACGGTAACTATCTTAAAAAACAGAAAGATTGACGATGAATGACCCTCATACCACATAAGAGTTAGTATAAAAATAAGATAGCTCTCAAAAGAACATCCGGACAACAATAGCACATACCAGATCCCACTGTTTGATTCTTACTCAATATGATTAATTAAGGATATTAGAATGATTTGCAGAGTGATTGCAGGTTGCAGGGCTTGAAATTTGTATTTTTTCGAGTTATAAAAATAATCTATTGTAAAAAATTATGCTATCAGAAAAATGATTTCCATTTTTTGGATAATATTAGTAAAATCTATATTATTTTATGTTCAAAAAAATAACTTTTCATTTTAAGGGTCCATTTCCCAAAAATGCTTTCCTCACTTGTTTTATTGGTCACTTTTATTACTTGTATGGCCGATGATGCCCCACCAGTTGGCCCTGAAATGGTCCGAAAGCCGATCATCATACCGAAGTATTCTAAAACGGTGCTATGTCATTTCTTAAAAATCGGCCAAAACCGGCGTTTCTTAAAAATCGGCCAAAACGAATTTTTATTAAATGGAAAAAGGATATATGTATAAATTTTGAGCAATTTATTGAGTCTTGAAATACAATTAAGAAAAATTATATTAAAATTAATTTAGTAATCTTATTCAGCCAAACAAAAATTAGTGAAATATGAACAAAAACTAGCCACAAAAATTACTAAAATTTTCAACCGAATATGCTAAAAATCGGGATTTTTGAATAAATCAGTTATTAAAAATTTAAGCAGAATGCAAAAAAAGCAAAAAGACAAGAATGCAAAAAGACAGATTTTGCACTAAAAATTGCTACAAAACAAAAAATTCTGACTGAAAGGAATGAACTGAAACGAATGAACGGGCGAATAGGTGATTAGATGAAGATAGGATTGCATCACGTTATCTATGAAAACCCGTTTATTCATGCTAAGCAATAAGCGTGTGATGCCTGGANAAAGAATACTGCAATTTGTTATGTCTGAGAAAGCTTTGAATTGTTTAATAACAATTCAATGGCGAGTAATTGGTTTAAAAACAAATGGACTTGATTGTTAAATTTTATAATTTTAAAACATTATTGTTAAATAAAATTTGGGTGCTAGGTTGTTTTTGGTTTTTTTATTTATTCAATTTTCAGGCCAAAGTTAGAAATTTTTTGGAAAATCCTTTTTTATTTATATTTTTAGAAATTTAGAAAAATAATAAAAATATCGCAAGAAAACACAACTTTGCTTTTTATACTTGAAGTCTAGCAAGCTTCAAAAAAGTTTCTGGTCAGATTGGTTTTTTTAAAGTTTTAGCACCAAAATGTTGTTGTAAATTTTTTTAAAATCTATTTTTTTGGAGAGGGAAAAATTGAATTTAAGGTTTTTTTAAAAAATAGTTTAAATTAACTTAAATATTTTGGCCGATTTTTAAGAAACGCCCGTCTGCTGGATGGAAAAAATCAATATGGCCGATTTTTAAGAAACGACTCACCACGTCTAAAACAATGGCGGTACCAATCATTTTGAGTAAGTAAATTGAAAATTCATTTTTTAGTCGTTTTCGAGAAGTCCCACAAAAATTCTCTGAAATCTACATTAATATAGGCATATAATTGAGCGCATATTGATGCGTTATTTTTTGATTGTTTTTATTTTTCAAACTAATAAAATGAAAGATGACTTTCTAACTTGTTTGTAAAAAATAATGTGATTGATGTCGAAATAACATTTTTTCTTTTTAAATTTGTCTCTATGAAAGTGTTTCAGAATTATCACCCTAATATTTTATAAAAATTTTTTTTTATTCTCTAGCAGTATATCATAATTTGAAGAATAAAACACATCTAACAAAAAAATATGTTTTTAGTTCACGGCTATATTGGCAGCAAGGCTTTTGTTCAGGGCCATAACGTGTCATTTCCGCCTCATTTGTCGTACTGCGCGAAAAACTGGGACTTCCAAAAGGCCTGGATCAGTCCGCTCTTAGTGAAGAAGTTGAATATTAGCTTCACTGATCCTCCACAAGCGTGTTTGCTTCATATTTTATCGTTAGTTTATTTATTTATTTGTTTATTTTAAGAAAAATGTAAAAATAAAAAAATCATTTAAGATTTCACTTAATTTCAGAAGTGGGATGTATGTTAATTTTTTGATGAATTCTTTTTTAGAATTTTAACAATTTAATATTTTACTTTTTTGGAAATGTTTTTAATATAAAAGTCATTTACCAATTCATCAGTACTTTTATATTTTCTATTTTTCAAATAAAACTTTTTATTCATTTATAAGATACTTGTAGAGATAATATTTATTAATTATAGTTTAATTTTTAGGAATTAATTACATAATTATAAACAATCAGTAAAAAATAATAAATGTAATTATTTTCTTATAATCCTTAAATAGGCTAAAATATGATCCACTGACGAAGCAATTCGAAGAACAACCAAATGTGGATGTGACATTCCTCGGAGAGGATCAGTTTGGAAGGTAGATTAATCAAGCAACAAAAAGTATTCTTAATTTCCATTTTTTAAAGGTAATATACCTACACAAATTATGAAAAATCTTTTTCTATTTTTGCATTGAATAATTTGATTGTTTAGTTTTTTGCAAGTCCTTAATTTATGTTAGCGTTATGCCAATGTCTTGTTTGCTTTTTGAAACCCTTGCCGAATGCGCGTTCAGTACGGGTGCCAAATTGGACGAATCCGGATTCATGCCGTTGGTGGACTTTTTGGAAACGGAGCATGGCTACAAACTGGGAGTGAACCTTTTCGGCGCATCCTATGATTGGCGTCGAACTGCGAACATGCGTAAGAATTATGATATTAACCAACAATAAGTTTATTTAATATAAATACCTGAAGATCGGAACTAGATCAATGTAATAAGATATTCTGGTTAAAATAATCTTAATCAAAAAATTTTTTTGATCAGTTTTGGATATAGCTATTATTTTTTTCTCAAATAAACATCCATAAAAATTGATTTGTTTCATTTTGGATTGATTTGTGATTGGTTTGCAAAAAGGAGAATTTTGTTTTCGATAGCTAAGTTTGATAGGAATAAATAATATTGCAGAAAAATTTAGCTGAAATTGATGCTTATTTTACAAATTTGACCAACTTAATCGAGCGTGCCGTCAACACAACTGGTAAAAAGGCATTTTTGGTGATCCACAGCATGGGAAACTTGATCATCAACTACTATCTTAACCGTCATATGGATGAGGTCCAATATTATTTTTTACATTAATAAATTAATTTTTTATAGCAATGGCAAAAGAAATACCTGAATGGGACCATCAATGTTTCAGCTCCATGGGGAGGTTCAATTGTCGTGTTGGAACAATTGCTTTGGGGTAATAGAGTTGATCGGAACTGGGAATGTTGTAAAACCGTAATCGGAACTGGCCAGAACCAGGAATACCGGTATCGAAACCGGAACAAGTTTTTGTCTTGGATGAGACTGGGCCTAGCCAGGACCAATCCTTAGACCAAAAATAAAAAATTTTTAAATTCATAAAATACTGTTTTTTAATATTGATTGAAAATATCCTGTAACAGAAACTTGAATTTTCACATTGAATCTCAGTGAGAATTTGTTTAAAATGCGAAAAACTTGGACTTATTCTTTAAAAATTCTGTAAAATACATCTATTCAGGAAACATTGACCGGCTGGAGAATGGAGGATCTCTGATGATCAAAAATTCGACCATCCGTGAGTTTGTCTCTTCTCTGGCTTCCTCCTCCGCTTTGTTGCCCACCAAATTGGCATTTCCTGCCGATCAGCCCCTGATCATCTTCAATGGCACCAAATATGGAACCAAGGAAATGGACAAAATTTTGGCAATGGCCGGAGTGCCGCAGTTCACGCCCATCTACCACGAGCTCAGCGAGCACGTCGAGGCCCAAAAACAAACGCCGGTAAGGATTTATTGAAGAGGAATATTGTGGAATAGCGATATACAGTAGAGAGTTCAATGGTACCAAATATGGGACCAACAAGAGAGGGACCGGATACTGTAAAGAGGGTACTGTATATAGTATATACTGTGAAGAAGGACGGATAAGGGCGTGCTCGGTGATTCGACAATGCATTTAAAAACTATAGGAAATTCATATTTTCCTTCAACTGATTAAATTTTATTAGGATTTTTAATTTTTTTACGAAATTAAAAATAGTAAGTATTAGTTTATTTTTATCTCCTTCGCAATAGATGTACTGTGTCCATTCCATCTCTGGAAAAAATACTCCCATCACCTACAATTACCCTGTTGGGTCGTCCAATCTTGTTGATCAGCCCGAAGTAATTTTCGGTCTTGGGGACACCATGGTGAACTTGGAATCGTTGCGTGTGTGCAACAAATGGCAGGAACAGGGCAAACTGGTATGTTCATTGAATTATATAATTATGAATTAGGCAAAATTCCTCGAAAATTAATTCAGATAAATTATAACAAATATTTTTTATTTTGTCTTTTAATTTAATTTAATGAAAATATCAATAATATGAATTTTTCTATTAAAATTTTCAGCCGATTTTGAAAAAAGTTACATTTTGATAACTATCAATCTTTAGGAAAAATGAAAACAAAAAATTTCCAATTTTTTATTACTTCATGATTTTTTAAGGTGAAAGGTGTGGTGGAGATTCAAGGCCCAACACACGTGGGAATTCTGCACGACGACGATTTCTATAGTGCCATTGAAAACATCATTGGTCTCCAGAAGATTCGAGGCTGATTTGGCAAAAGAATGGAGGAAATATCTCAATGGAAAAATTCAGGGATTTTGATCAATCATCTCTGTTATGCGTAGTCGTTATGATAAAAATTGGGCGCCGATTGAATTGCTTTGGATCCCCGATCTTTCGAAGCAATATACCGTATTTCCTCTAAAATAAGCATGATGCTTATTTTTTTTCAATGCCCTTCTAATGTCTTGCTTATTTTAGAGCACTTGCTTATTTTAGAGCACTTGCTTATTTTTTTCAAAGGTCAAATTAATAAATATTCTTTGTTGAAAAAAATGTGTCCAAAAAGGCAAATGGCTTAAAATTTTCAAAATTCAAGCGGGTCATCCATCACTCAAAACATCATTTTCCTTTCCCGGGACTAATCCCCGGGTGATTTTTGACGTTGAATCCGATTCTGACGTCTATTCTGACGTACTGCGTTACTCGACGCATCTTTTTGACGCTGACGCCAAAAAATGCCGCACGTAGAACCCGCAAACAACACGAAGAAGACCACGAGTTCGTTGCGGTTGCTACGTGCGRCATTTTTGGCGTCAGCGTCAAAAAGTGACTTCACAGGAAAGATAAAAAGAAAAAAAACATATAGGTATGAGTAAAAATTTTATTTGGAAAACACATGCTTATTTTAGAGCACTTGCTTATTTTAGAGCACTTGCTTATTTTTTTCAATGTCCTTCTAAGGTCTTGCTTATTTTAGAGCACTTGCTTATTTTAGAGGAAATAGGTATCACTGATGAAATGACAGAGAATATAACGGAAAAACACAGATACAAAGAGAAATTTCATAAAGGAAAACTTCCTCTTCATAAAATCCTAGAGTCAAAAATAAATTCTTAATTCAATGCTATTTTTAAGCTGATTATAGCTAATATTTTATTTCAATGCTGAAATAATTTTTCCTTTTTTTCTAATGATTTACCTGACAATGAATGCCACTTACCTTTTAAAGAAATAAAAGGGTATAGGTAAACTCGAAAATTTTTTAATGGAATACAAGGACATAATAATAATTTTCTATACTCAAAAAATTTAGAATTTGAAAAGTTCTAGATATTAGATACAGGTGGAAACATCAAAACAAAATAGGAGTTGATAAATGCAAATTAGAAACAAACATGGTAGCTGCTTTCGCGAAACTTAAAAAGATTAAAATTCTTTATAAAGCAAAAAGAGAGTGAAATACATTATGAACTGACTAAAATAAAAATATTAATTAGAAATTATCTGTTTGAGTTATACTTATAGATGCAGGAGAATGAATGAATTTAAAATCGAGAATTTTTACCTGCAAATTTTACAAACATTCTTTCTTTTATTTTTATTTTATTGATGAATTTTTTATCCATTGGATTGCCTCCATTTTTCATGCTGATTATTTATGCAATTGCTCATTTTTCTCAATGAAACAATAATAATTTTATGGTTCGAAGTGGTCGAGTCCAAATCGCTCAATTCACCCAATTGTCAAGCGCAGATTTGGCACGTTCAGCTTCAAGCTATTGACCGACACATGCAGATCACTGATCGAAAGTTGCAGGTCATCGAATGCCAACTCCAAGGCGCCAGAAGCAGCAGGCTTGGGTGCACGTGCACTAGGAGCAGACTGAAAATGTTGGAAAATTGTATTTCTGAGATTTTTTAACGAAAAATTATTTTCCTTTAAAAATGCTGAGACGACCAGTTCTTCCGTTGAAATATTTATTGACTCCACTCCAGAAGGGGGAGGGGTTGATTAGAGTTAGGCTTCTATGCAGGGGACTTAAAAAACACTTTTACGGTAGCTCATCAGTTTCAATTTCAAGCCTATTTTATTCCCACAAATCTTTACCTGGGCTTCAGCTCCATGGGCCACCATTGCCACAGCGAGGACAACGAGCAGGAAAGGAAATAAAAAGCGCATTTTTTTTCTTTAGTCAGAGTATGCTGTGAAATTAAGTCAATGACCTCTTTGTTTAAATATTAAATTTTCATTCTCATGCCATTATTTTTAGTTTCAGGGGAGATAATTATTAGTCCAAGAAGAATATTTCCCTTTTTAGCCATTAAATCTGGAATATTTTTTAAATAATGAATGAGTGAAAAACTCTATTAAGACCCCTTGAGGTCTTATTTTTAAACTCTTCTATGGAATATAGGGTCTATTTGATGGTAGAGTCCTAGGTTGTAATGCAAAGTGGAGACTTACTACAGTTTTAGACTGCTTGACAAGCTTGCTGGTGTTCAAGGCAACAACATGGGCTTAAATAGGAAGGAATATAATAATCAAGTGGTGACATCAAGATTTGGAGATATGGCCTAGCCGGTTTGTAAATGTTGGCCGATTTGATCTCGATGGTCTGAATTGGTGTCATAAATTGAAAGTAAAAGATTGGGACAGTGCAAAGACCGTGAGAGATAAGTAGAACAGGAATAGGAGCAAAAAATATCAAAAATGGTCGTCGGAATTGAACAAGAAAAAGGTCCGTCTGATTGCGCCCTCAAAGAACACCCAAAGAACGAACATATGTAGTCCTCAAGTTAATAATAATTTGGTGGCCAAATTAGGTTCGAAAAATAAAACAACTGGAAGTTTCTGGGAAGGAGCGCCCGAAAGTTCAGGGTCGAGTGCGGGGATGAGGCAGAGGGGTCGAAATCTCGGAATTTTAAGCGCAATGCAGACCATGTTCGTTCATTTTTTGGGTGTTCTTTGAAGGCCCAATCATCCGGCAGCCCATTTTCTTATCCACCACAATTTTGATGTTTTTTGCTTTCATTTTCCCGTTTCCATCTTTCATTTTTAATTTACTATGAATTTGATGCATTTAACCAATTAAGACCATGGACTAATCGGCCAACATTTGCAAACCAGTCCAATCTCAGACCAAATCTTGATGGCCAGTTCCACTCCATGTTACCATCTGCTGATTGTTGCATTTTGTCCTATTTAAGCTCTCCCAAACAGCAGCTAGTCAACATGTCAAGCAGTGTCAAAAGTGTCCCTTTTATGTATTTTCTCAGAAAATTTTTATGTATTCAGGCCAAAATCTCTAATAGAAAGAGAATTCAAAATTTTGAGAAAACAATATCATTGTCATGTACCAGCAGTTAGGAGGAATATATATAACTTACTTACAAATTAGTGCCAAGTATCAAAAACATGAAAAGTATAGACAACAGGGCAATCGGATTTTTTTCATCCGCAACCCGCAATTCGCAATCAAAATTTTTCATCCGCAATCCGCAAACCGCAATCCGCAACCCAAAAAAGGCCGCAATTTCCGCAACCCGCAATCCGCAATTTTTTGAAAAAAAATTTCCCTATATTATTAAAAACAAAAAAAAATCCTGAAAAATAATATCATAAATCTAATATTTTTTGTTATATTGAATCTAAAATTCAAAAGTTCCAAAAAGTTAATATGTATTTGAATTTATTGTTTCTGAAAAATGATCATTTTGGTGAAATTTCCTGTAGGCCATGTCCATACATAATTACTAGGGCTGGCACTTTTAGGGAATTCCCTATTTTTTAAAAATAGGGAATCGTAGGGAAACGCTCAGAAACGCGTTTTTAGACATATTTAAACGTATTTTGATGAACTTTTTTTTTCCCTATTTTCCCTATTTCTGTAAGCACGACTAAATTTTTCCCTATTTCCCGACTTTTCTCCCTATTTTTCCCTATTTTGCCCATTTTTTAAGAAATTCTTCACAAAAATGCAATAAAACCCTAAAATTTTAGATTTTTGGAAAAATTTTTAGTTTTCAGAAAATTTTTTGGAAAAATTTTAGTTTTTTTCTAAAAATTTTTCAATATTTTTTTTAACAAATTTTTGAAAAAATTCAAAAAACTTTTTTTATTTTTTTTTAAATTTTATATTGTATGAATCTTCAATTTTTATATTGAAAACATCTCAAGATATGGTTAATTTGGTTTTAAAAAGCCTTAATACGCTTTTTAGAAAAAATTTTTGAATTTTTAGGTCATATTTTGGGGAAAAAAATTTCCCTATTTTTGCCTATTTTCGCTAGATAGCTCCCTATTTTCTCCCTATTTGGGCCCTTTTTTGCTCCCTAATAGGTCCCTATTTTGGCTTAGGGAAATTCCCTAAAAGTGCCAGCCCTAATAATTACATACTTATGCATTATAACCTTTCTAATTTTAACTAGGGTGCAGCGGGATCCCGATTTCGGGATCACGATTTTTTCAGGTTGATTTTTATAACTCGGGTTGTAGTGGTCATATTCTTATGAAATTTAGCTTATAAAATTCCTCTCATTGAGATCTATCAGCTTGCCAATTTTCAGAATTTTTCGCTCGGCCAAAATTTTTTTACAAGAGAACAAGTTGGAATGGGAGCGGGTCGTGATTCACGGACTCAGGATTCCAACTTGTTCTCTTATAAAAAAATTTTGGCCGAGCGAAAAATTCTGAAAATTGGCAGGCTGATAGATCTCAATGAGAGGAATTTTATAAGCTAAATTTCATAAGAATATGACCACTACAACCCGAGTTATAAAAATCAACCTGAAAAAATCGTGATCCCGAAATCGGGATCCCGCTGCACCCTAATTTTAACCACAATTTTTAAAATTTTTCTGCCGAATCCTCAAAATTGCTAAAAATAGTGAAAAATCGATCAAAATTCGAAAATTGCTTTTACCAAAAATGATAAAAGAAGACTCAAATTCCTTAGGAAAATTCATTATTTCAAAAATTTCCCCGGCGGCCCCTCTCGGGGCCGCCGGCACTCCTCATTCATTTGATCTTTCTTTATAAAATTTTTAAAAAATTGAATAGGATCGAGTGAGATATTTATTAAATTCTTTTTAAAAATCTAAGAAAAATAAGTAAAAATTTTCCGAACGAAGAAAACAAGCGTTCACTTTCTGAGCTTGTAGCAGGGGCAGAATGAAATTTTCGCACTGATTTCCCCAAAAGTTGCCATTTCTCAGAATTATCTCAATATTAAACGGATGAGTTTCATCCTCAATTTTGTAGCTTAAATAATCATTTTCCTTTTTTCCCGAAAACGTTTCTTTAAAAAAAATTAGCCATTTTCTTTAGAAGTCACAGAAGATCGAATAATGAAATAGTGTCGGTGGTCGGCGGTCCCGACAGGGGCCGCCGACGAAAATTTTGAAAAATACATATCCATTCCTTTCAAATTTTCTTCATTTTTTTGGTTCAAAAAATAAGAATTTTTCCCAATTTTTTCAAAGAAATTTTAGAAAATTTCTCCAAAAATGCCATCCTTAGGGGTGCTTAAAATTGCGGATTTTTGCGGATTTTTCGAAAAAATCCGCAACTCGCAATCCGCAATTGCGTCCACCCCTGATAGACAATGATTTTTTACATTTTTTTCATCGGCTAATGAGAAAAGGTAACGTAAAACTCTTAAAAATAATGGGATTTTGGGAAGTTTTATGGAAAACAACTACTTGGTATCAATATTATCCAAAAACTGATGACCGTATAAAAAAGATTTTATATTTCTTAGAAAATTTCAAATGTACTAATATTAATGGTGAATTTTGTTTATAAAGCAATATGGAAGCATTTTCTAACAATTTTAGCCTTCTTCTTCTGCACCTAAGTCTGCCGTTGCCGCTTCTGGTGCCTTGGATTTGGCATTTGATGACCTGCAACTTATATACTTATTAGGACGAATTTGGTAGAATTAAGAGAGGTAAAAAAGGTGAACCGACTCTTTCCTCGTCCACAATTCCCTATACATTTGGATTTGTTTTGTAAGTTTAACTTTTTTGAGGAGTGATTATTTAACTGATTGTTTTTGGATTTTAGCAATGGTACGGTCAAGGGAATTGTCGAAGTTTTCAGTGCACGCTTCAAGGATGAGGTAGATATTAGGGAGTGCCCGAAATTTTAATTTTTTATTTTATTTTTTTAAGGTAATAGCACAACAATTCTATGATAAGATGATGGAAGCTATTAAAGGAAGAATTTTTTTGTTAATGATTGATTATCAAACTAATAGTACCATACAATATTTACTTTGTTAATAAATCCAGTCTTGAATATCAAATCTATGATTTTGCCATATTTTTTACCGCTTTTATCAATTTTAACACCACAAATCTTATGCTATACGAATTTTTAAAATTTTTTGATGGTGCTGGGTCGTTACAAAAAATATCAAAATCAAAACGTTCTTCAAAAACTTTTTTAAAAAGCTTGCTAGGTAGAAAGTATAAAAGTCAAAATTGTGCAGAATTTTATGCTCTTTTTCTGGTATTTTAGTTTTTCGAAATTCGAACAAAAAGTTCGGAACTTTTCAAAAAATATTGAAAAATAGGACATATCACGAAAATTTCGCTTTTTATTCACAATCAAATTCCGAAAATTTAATATTCGGCATAACTTTGTCGCTGGAACTTTTAGGCCTAGTAAGTTTAAAAGTTTTTGTAGAACATTTTTGGCTTTGAAATTATTTTAACCACATATTGATTGATACCCGATCGTCCGGGATCACTACTAAAATTGCTGAATTTGTTAGAAAGAAATAATTTAAAAATTCCAAGTGAGGAGGGGGGGGGGCAAAAAACTGCAAAATTGCCCTAAAATTTGTCAAGGATGGAGGTAAATTTCGCTACGCACTCCGCCAGTACGAACTGTGTGGCAAGAAATTTGGCGGAATCCTGTTGGAGGTGGACCATAATCAGGACGGGCAGCTGGACATGGCCGAGTTCAAGCAGTTGTTGTACGAGTTCTACCGACAGATGATCGATTCCGACGGGAGTGGATGTTTGAGGAACAGCGAGCTGTAATAAGTAAGTCGATCGGAAATGTCCATTTCTGAGCTGGATCAAAATTCAAATAATTTTTTTGCAGATGAAGAAATTCTGCAGAATTCAATTACCGTATTTTCTCTATTTGTGCCCCAGGGTCCTATTTTTCAACCATGGATGTGGGGAGAGGGATACTATTTTTCGATCCCATTTTTGAATGATGAAGGGTCATTTTGTAGAAAAATTGAGTAATTTTTTCAAAAAAAATCCCAAAAATTTTTATCAATCATCTATTTTTTAGTATTTTCCCTCATCAGAACTTTACTTAATTAAAAATGAGGTTCCGAACCAAAACATAAAATACACCCCTAAAAATGGGGTCCTGGCCAAAATTCTATCAAAAAATCTTTCCGTGATTGTGGAATCACGCTGAATCCTGATGGGATTTTTTCCTTTTTCCTTAGATAAAAATTCAAAATTTGATTAGTACCCTTGGGGGTACAAATGGGAGGGGGTCCTATTTTTCGACCTCTCTCCAGCAGAGGGGGGGGTCTATTAAGAGGGGGGCACAAATAGAGAAAATACGGTATGTCTTTTTTAAATTTCACATAAAATAATTAATAAGTTTAAAAAATTGGTCTAAAGAATTAATATAGGTGAATGTCAACTATGCTCTCGATTGTACCCAAAATTAAGATACATTATTATTCACTGATTATAACATTGTTTAACACAGTGAATCAGGATTTATTCATGAGTTCACAGTTAAATTACAGTATGCCATTACAGATCACACCATATTCTAGCCAAAAAGACCTCCTATCTTGTTCAGTGCCGAACTTGCAGGGCCTCCCCAAGTGGTAAGACTGTTGCCCATAAGTCCAATCCACCGCTTAGTACGAGTTGGTCTGAAAATAGAGATTATTTCCACGCAGAGAATATTAGAAAAAAAATTCCAAAAAGTGCATTTTCCGACGGTATATGCATTTAATTTTATTCTAGAATTTTTTGGAAACCCCGATCATGATCTCCGATTTTTATGAACATTTAAATACTGAACTCGAGGTGTGGGTCTTGTTTTTCCCATTTAAACTTACTCTACTTCTGCAATGGGTTTAACAACAGGCAGAACAGCGCCATGCGTGGATGTAACAGTTAGCACAAGGATGACGACGAGGAGCAGTACCAAGTTGATCATCGAAATATCATAGGCCTTCAACATTGCCACCAAATTATTTTATTTTGGAGAATTGAAATCGGAAAAATGGATAATTTTGGGAATTGATGAACGGAGAACTGTGCTTTTATAATTTTCAAATATGTAGGAATGCCTTGAGCTTAAATTTTGACAAGCTTTTTGTGTTGATTTTTCCGAAATTTTTACATTTCGAATTTTTTTTACAATTTTTTTACACAAAATTTTTACATACAAATTTTTACAATTTTTTACATTTTTTTCTTCCGAAATTTTTACAGGCCTTTGGTGTTGATTTATCGAAATTTTGACAAGCTTTTTGTGTAGATTATTCCAAAATTTATACATTCCGAAATTTTTACATTCCGAAATTTTTTTACAATTTTTTTACACGAAATTTTTACATACAAATTTTTACAAATGATAGAACTTTGTGAATGAAGTGTGAAAAATATAAGATTGAGAATTTTTTAAAGGGCTAGAAAATTGAATCATCATTCGATCATAATTGAAGTATCGACTAATTTATTTATTTATTTGAGCAAACCACTGGTATCATTTGATATTCTGATGTGGTGCGAATAATACAATGTAAATAATGCAGATCTCTAGTAAGAATGTCTAGATTATTCTATGCTATTTCTTTTCATAAATTTCCCATCATACAAAATTGTCAATTAATTTTTGTTGCACGTGGGTCGCGATTTTTCGCCAATTCGCAGAAGGGAAAGGGCCCTCCTGTGGGAAATTCTGAATCGCTCTTTACATAATCCTTGAAAAAGGAATTTAATGTCTATTTTGTAAATTGATTGCAATTTTGTACATTATTCCTTCCCGAGCACTTTAAATGCTTATCGCCCCCAAAAAAAGTCAATTTGACCCTATTTATTAGCAGGACAAATTTCCGATCCCCTTAATACCAATGAAAAATGACCAGGCTTGAAATTTTTTGACTTACTAATAAAAGAGGCCTAAAATGCGTTGTTTAACAGCAGACCTTTAAAAAAGAATTGATTGTATCGAACGAATGATCACTTTAAAGATCAAAATTTTTAAAGCTTTTTTAACAACGAACGATCAATGATTTCCAAAGGTCATCATCAAAACACTACGGATCAATGAGCACTTGACGTCTCTAATAAAAGCTGTAAACCGACCAATTATAATTTCAAAGTGGGAGATTTTTTTAGAAAAATTGACAACTTTTTTTATGAATTTTTCAAATTGGGATAATAATGGCCTTTTATGCATCTTATTGATAGATCCTTTGTAGTAGGTATAACCTGAGATTTCATTTTTTGCTTCTAAAAATACCTGTGCTATTTTATGTTGATTGTGATTACGAAACCATTAAAAAAGTTTTTAAAAAAATATAATTAAGTGATTTTCGGTGTATAAATTTCTGGTCTTTGTGTGATTTTAGATTAGAGAGTAGGATTCTATTAGAAAGAATACTTAAATGGCGATAAATATCCCACGATTAAAAGTGATAGATCAGTTTGGAATCATCTTTTAACGATCTGAATTTCCGAAAAATCTGATATCTTAATTTTTTCAACAAAAAATTCTTTTAATCCCTCTCTTATTTATTGGTTATTCTCGGTCAACAAATGTGTCCAAATAATGTTGCATTCGGCCCAATTTCTGGTTGTACTGCTCGATTGTGTAAGTGCCAAATTGGGTAATTCGATGCTCCGCCATTTCTGGCGAACAAATTGCCGCTTTTTTACCAACTTTTTTCATCTTTGGCTCTTCCAAAATTTCAGTTACTTTCATAAGAGAAGCGATTTTCGATGGGCTGACAAAATTAACTTGTGTAGTACATATATATGTATGTATCCCATTTGCTTATATGCCGAAAATTGAATTTTTTTTCTTTTAAACTTTTTAATTTTTGAATTTTTTAAATACAACATTTCCAAGGAAAAATAAAAGAACTAAAAAATTTTGTCGTAAAAAGATGTTTAATTTTATAGGTTCATTTCATGGGTTTTAAATCCTATGGCACCCTACAAAACAGTTAAAAAGTCGAGAAAATTAAGTTTCCGACATAGATCTAACCAAATTCAAGAATATTAAATGGCGAAAGTGCTCAGGAAGTTTGTTATACTCTCTTTTGAGAATTTTCGTAAATCCGGTTAAGGTTGTCGATTGCTGATAAAAAAAATGCAGGAAACGGGTTTGCAACTTTGCCGAATCCTCTATTTTTGGATTTTTGGACCATATCCCTGATAATGAGTTCGTAAAAAATGCATACTACTAAAGAATTAGATTCAATAGCAAAGTAATCTATAGAGGCTTATTTGGGGAAAATTTGCAAAAAATCGGCCAAAAATGGGCTAAAACTGTACAAGTGCAACCAATGGAATATGATTTTTATTTATTTTTAATTTTTACTTAAGAACAACTTCCTCCAATTCCCTGTACACAAAATAAAGTTTGTCAAGTAGAAAATGGATGTCCTCAATTTGGGCCAATCCCATGCCAACAAATTGGGTCCATTTCTCAACAAATTCGCCATAACATTCATATTTGACATCAATTGTGCCCAATTTTGCTCGTATTGTTCGCGTGAATAGGGAAATGTGCAAATATTCAACACATCGATTCTCCATTATTATTTGGTATAGGTTTCGCATGAAAACTTCATCTCCCAGATCTAAAGGNTTTATTTATTTATTTGAGCAAACCACTGGTATCATTTGATATTCTGATGTGGTGCGAATAATACAATGTAAATAATGCAGATCTCTAGTAAGAATGTCTAGATTATTCTATGCTATTTCTTTTCATAAATTTCCCATCATACAAAATTGTCAATTAATTTTTGTTGCACGTGGGTCGCGATTTTTCGCCAATTCGCAGAAGGGAAAGGGCCCTCCTGTGGGAAATTCTGAATCGCTCTTTACATAATCCTTGAAAAAGGAATTTAATGTCTATTTTGTAAATTGATTGCAATTTTGTACATTATTCCTTCCCGAGCACTTTAAATGCTTATCGCCCCCAAAAAAAGTCAATTTGACCCTATTTATTAGCAGGACAAATTTCCGATCCCCTTAATACCAATGAAAAATGACCAGGCTTGAAATTTTTTGACTTACTAATAAAAGAGGCCTAAAATGCGTTGTTTAACAGCAGACCTTTAAAAAAGAATTGATTGTATCGAACGAATGATCACTTTAAAGATCAAAATTTTTAAAGCTTTTTTAACAACGAACGATCAATGATTTCCAAAGGTCATCATCAAAACACTACGGATCAATGAGCACTTGACGTCTCTAATAAAAGCTGTAAACCGACCAATTATAATTTCAAAGTGGGAGATTTTTTTAGAAAAATTGACAACTTTTTTTATGAATTTTTCAAATTGGGATAATAATGGCCTTTTATGCATCTTATTGATAGATCCTTTGTAGTAGGTATAACCTGAGATTTCATTTTTTGCTTCTAAAAATACCTGTGCTATTTTATGTTGATTGTGATTACGAAACCATTAAAAAAGTTTTTAAAAAAATATAATTAAGTGATTTTCGGTGTATAAATTTCTGGTCTTTGTGTGATTTTAGATTAGAGAGTAGGATTCTATTAGAAAGAATACTTAAATGGCGATAAATATCCCACGATTAAAAGTGATAGATCAGTTTGGAATCATCTTTTAACGATCTGAATTTCCGAAAAATCTGATATCTTAATTTTTTCAACAAAAAATTCTTTTAATCCCTCTCTTATTTATTGGTTATTCTCGGTCAACAAATGTGTCCAAATAATGTTGCATTCGGCCCAATTTCTGGTTGTACTGCTCGATTGTGTAAGTGCCAAATTGGGTAATTCGATGCTCCGCCATTTCTGGCGAACAAATTGCCGCTTTTTTACCAACTTTTTTCATCTTTGGCTCTTCCAAAATTTCAGTTACTTTCATAAGAGAAGCGATTTTCGATGGGCTGACAAAATTAACTTGTGTAGTACATATATATGTATGTATCCCATTTGCTTATATGCCGAAAATTGAATTTTTTTTCTTTTAAACTTTTTAATTTTTGAATTTTTTAAATACAACATTTCCAAGGAAAAATAAAAGAACTAAAAAATTTTGTCGTAAAAAGATGTTTAATTTTATAGGTTCATTTCATGGGTTTTAAATCCTATGGCACCCTACAAAACAGTTAAAAAGTCGAGAAAATTAAGTTTCCGACATAGATCTAACCAAATTCAAGAATATTAAATGGCGAAAGTGCTCAGGAAGTTTGTTATACTCTCTTTTGAGAATTTTCGTAAATCCGGTTAAGGTTGTCGATTGCTGATAAAAAAAATGCAGGAAACGGGTTTGCAACTTTGCCGAATCCTCTATTTTTGGATTTTTGGACCATATCCCTGATAATGAGTTCGTAAAAAATGCATACTACTAAAGAATTAGATTCAATAGCAAAGTAATCTATAGAGGCTTATTTGGGGAAAATTTGCAAAAAATCGGCCAAAAATGGGCTAAAACTGTACAAGTGCAACCAATGGAATATGATTTTTATTTATTTTTAATTTTTACTTAAGAACAACTTCCTCCAATTCCCTGTACACAAAATAAAGTTTGTCAAGTAGAAAATGGATGTCCTCAATTTGGGCCAATCCCATGCCAACAAATTGGGTCCATTTCTCAACAAATTCGCCATAACATTCATATTTGACATCAATTGTGCCCAATTTTGCTCGTATTGTTCGCGTGAATAGGGAAATGTGCAAATATTCAACACATCGATTCTCCATTATTATTTGGTATAGGTTTCGCATGAAAACTTCATCTCCCAGATCTAAAGGGGTACTTTTGCAGTTTACATGTCCATTTTTTCCGGAAATTTCCAAAAAAATTATCAAATAAAATGATCAATTTAACATTAAAATACTAAAAGAATTCAATAATCATGACTAAAAAAGTTCAATAATCAAATTAAAAGTAAATTTGATGCCGATTTCGAGCAGTAGTTACACGACTTTAAATTCATTATTGCCAGTAACTCGTACGGGCATGCATCTCCCACTCAAATTTTTGCGTAATTTCCCAAATTATTTCCTAATGTTGATGTTGTATCTCATGTTATGTTAAATAGATTATAAATTTATTTTTTAAAAATGTATTTATCTGCCCGTATGGAATCCGGGCATGGGCATAGGTGTGGGAATGTTAAATTGATCATTTTATTTGATAAAATTTTTTTTTGGAAATTTCCTGAAAAATGGACATGTAAACTGCAAAAGTACCATCTAAAGGTTCAATTTAATGACAAATTATCAAAAAATATTATTTTGAATTTTTTTGTGTTCTAAATTACACAGAATTTTATTCTGCATGTTGTGGTTTTTTAGTTTTTTTTTATTTTTTTAGTTGGAAACATTGAAAATTTTAAAAAGAAAATCTCGTTTCGTTTAAGGAATTCGAAAAATAATAAGGCTAAGAATAGAAAATAAAATTCCGTATATTTCTACCTATTGTTGTTTATTATAACAAACTTAAATAAATCTCCTTTTTCAATAAAATGGTTTACAATTGTGGCACTTATTAAGTAACGCCTATTTTGGCATTTATTATAACGATTTATAAATTAACCCCACATGGATACAGAGATCTATTAATTTCTGCTCTATTTCAGTTTAGAGGGTCCAATTATATTTTTTAGATCCCAAAAGTTCTATAGATCAAATGGTCCAATTTTATCTTTGAGAATTAAATCATAGATGGCTCAAAAAGTTTAGATATTGTAATAATATTTTTTAAATGATAATTACCCGCCAACTTGTGGATTCCGAGCTGCTTCAAAATCCCCAGACAAGACTCCATTTTTGACGTACTCGCGACGTCTTGCAGATGATTCAGATCACCGTAATGTTTTATCAATTCGTCATCCCTAGAATCGAAATTTTTTGTGTTTTCTATTGGCGTTTTGGCATCTGCGCTTTTTTCACTCGTCGACGGGCTTTGGTCCCCTTTAACAATGCCCTTTTTATCAATGTACTTTTTGGCCATTTTCTTCCATTTTTCTCGTTTTTCTTGTTGCATTTGCTGTTTGGCCTTCAGTTTCTTTGCCTCCTTCAACATTTTCTTTCGGTTTCGTCTTTGCTCCAAACTTTCCTCTTCTATTTGTTCCGGCAGATCAGAATGTTCTGTTGCTGATGGTGCTGATCCAATTTGAACTTTCTGATCCTCATCATCATCATCATTAAATTGTTCTTTTGCATCAGAAAAACTCCCTTCTACTGACGAGTCATAGCTTGATTCATCAAAAGCTTCGATGGGCGATAAATATTCCTAAAATAATTAGAAAAAACCATTTTTATTGTTTATTGTTGTTGTGTTAGTACCATTTTTGATAGATGTTCTAATTTGTTTAAGGCTTCGGCACCAATCAATTCCTTCCATAATTGTTCTAAATTAAATAAAAAAACTATAATTTTATATGTTGTAAATTTTGCTACTAAAAAGCATATTATATATGTATTTATATATGAATTTGATTATACATTTACCAGCTCGTATTAAAAAAATATTATCTAAAGAAAATAAATTTTAGTCAATTATTTTTTAAAAAGCAAGCAACTCTCTTAAGAAGCTACCTGTAATAAAATAATCTTAACTCGAAAAAAAGAAATCTTGGTGTAAGAAAATGCCAAATTGCAAAAGCCGGCTAAAAAATTTGTGAAGCTTGGTAGGCCAAAACTTTTAGTTTTAAGTTTACTGAAATTTTTGAAAATTCTCTTAAAGGAAAAAAATACATTTTATGAAAATATTAAAAATATGAGAGCAACATTCTGCATCTTTTTGTATCTTTTATTATCTTGAACCAACAAACGTTGAAAGTTTAGGCCTTTTTTTGTCATTTACTAGTTTCTTATTACAAAAATTAAATCATAAAATTCTGCTTTGCCTTTTATAATTTTGTACCTGCAAGTTTCCAAAAAGTATGCCGGATTTTGTCATTTGGTGCTTTTTTAGTGAATTTTTGCATTATTTTTTAACATTTTAACACCATAATAAACACTGTACTACCGGTTTTGATTCTCTACCCAGTTAATCCCTATTTTCCGAATTCCAAGTGTCCCGTCGATCCAAGTATATTCGAGGTAGTTTATCAGGTAGTTTATCAGTGCCTTTGGACCGGTTATGATATGAAGAAACCGGTTATTATATGTCTAAATTTTATGTATTAATTTATAAGGTATGTCATGTCCAAGCTAGAATAAGCCAAAATTGAACTCCAAATTCCTCACTGTGTTCCCTCGTTTTCAGATTCAATTTCTGGGCAAATTTCAGCTTCTCCTCCTGTTCCCCATTCCCGTCGATCAGCTCTTCAACCATGTCCAAATGCAATTTGGCCATAAATTGATCGCTCTTTTCTGCTTTTTTGGCTTGATTCCCCACACAAGTGAGCCATTTGGTCTGCCATATAGATGAATCGTTAATTTTGGGCCCAATTCTTTCCCATTCAGCTTGCCATTCAGACACAACAGATTCGGTGCAAATTGCCATGGCACGCAACAATGTGGTGTCCTTGGGTCCATTTTCCCACAATAACATTGTCTAAAATCGTAATTGCGCCAAGTTGTTACTCAACTCTTAAGCTTTTATTCCAAAAGACACTCGAAGAAATTCTTATTTTTGGGCTATTCATGTTCTTATTTTCATAAATTTTAGAAAGAAATCCTTTTAAGATCAGTTCTTATTCAACTTTTCTACAAAGCATTTTTAAGCGATGCTTTGTTAATGGAAAGAAATTTCTTTATCTTTTATTTTCATCTTTTTTTAGAAAAATTATACTTTATTTTGGTAAAAACCTTGGCATCCCCAGATTAATAATATTAATATATTAATATCCATTTATTTGTCATCCTTTTAAAATGTTAGTGAACAAAGAAACCTCTTCCTCTTTCACAACTTCTGTCGTATTTTCCATGAGTAAACCAGCAACATTTTCTGTTATATATTTCTTATTGTGTTTTTTAATTATTTTTTCAATCTGTTTCCTTTGAATCTTTTCGTCGGTCCAAAAAGTTGATTCAATTGTTTCCCAAGATTTTTTAAGGTCTCGAAGAAAAGTTGCACTCAAATCTTAAGTTTAGTAAAGCTATGTATAAAAGGTTAGTTCTTATGAAAGGTATATGTATAAAATAGGGTTACCGCGGGGACCCCCCTCCCTGTGGGGACACGCCCCGTCCCCGCGAGGATTGCCAGTCCCCGTCCCCGAGGCATTATTGAAAAATCGGATGTGCTCGATCAAAATTTTCCATGGTTAGGGAAATTTGATTAAGAAAAGTGATCAAAATTAGGAAAAAAGTGATTGAAATTTTTGAAAAGAGGGTTTGATTTTGAAATTTTTTCTCGGCAGCCCCTATCAGGGCCGCCAGCTAAGTTTACGTTTTGATAATTTTTGAAATTTATTCGAAAGCTGCTGAGCTGTTCTTTCGAAAAGTCAAAATGTTAATATTATTAACTTTTTAAATCTTGCTATCCCATAATTTCAAAAGATAAAAAATAATCAAAAAAATATTTTAGCATTTTTAGTCTTTCGGATTTCTTAAAAATATTTGTTTCCCTTAAAGCACTATTTTTCGAGAGCTTCAAAAAATAAAAATCCCAAGGAACTTTCTAAAGGTCTAAACAAGCATAATTTTCTAGCGAAGCGAGCCTGATTTTTTTTATTTTGAGATATATTTGCAAAAAATGAATTAATAATTTTAAATTCTAATTAATTAAGAAATTTCAATTTTATTCTTGCATTTTTTTCATTTTTTATGAAATTTAAAATTTTCATTGAATAAGGAAAATAGCTTAATAAAAATTGACATAATTTTAGCACAGTTCGTTCTTAACATTTGGTCTAGATTTGAATATAAAAAATTAAAAAAATATTTAGAGATTAATAAAACATTTTTAATCTGATTTAATTCTTATCCATTAATTACATCCTAGAAAATATTAAATTTGGAAATTTTTTTTGGAAATCCCAAATAGAAAAATTCTTGTACCAGCGGGAACCCGGTGAAAAATCCCCGACCATCCCCGACCACGGCCCCAGATCGCCAGTCCCCGTCCAAATTTTGAAGTACATTACGAATCCAGAATAGAGGCCAAAAAGTGTTCAATTTATAAAATCGCTAAAAATCAATTTGGCATTTTCCTGCTAAGTAGAGCATTAAAATAATCCTTTATAGGGCCTTGTATTATAAGTTATAATATATATATATAATATTATAAGTTATAATTATAAGTTATAATTTATAACTCGGTTATCTCTATATTTTCCTATGTGGCTTATGCAAAGGCACAGTTCGATAGGTTTTCATTTGTTCGACTAGAAGATTGTTAATTTTTAGGCTCGCCTTAGACGAGCTCAATAGGCACGGATACGATTTTTCTAATCCATGTCCCCGGATATATCCATGGGGTTCATTGAGTCAATAGTATGATTTTGAATATTATTTAATATTTTCCAGTCCATAACTAATGAACCTGTGTTGTGTGAGCCCTACACGAAAAATATTCCCTTTTTGGTCCTTTTTTCTAGCACCTATCAGAACCAGTTCGTTGCTGAGTGATGAAAAATTTTCACTTTAATGTGTTAATTTAACCAAATCTACACCGTCAATAGGCCCATAATAGAAAAATACCGTTGGTTAAAAATTCAGCCTCAAAAAATCGGTTCTTCCATTCGCTATAAAGCAGTTTTTCCAACACAATTTTGCTTCTCCATTTGTTTTCTTGTGTTTTGGCATCGAAATAAGCATTGTATGCATTGAAGAAAAAGAACATATTGTCGCTGGGCACTAAATTTTTCTTTTGAAATTTTTTTCTTTTAGAAAATGAAATTAAAAATAACAAACAAAGAAATGCCAACTCTTCTTTGTATTGGTCGAAGAGCATTGCCACTCTGGCGAACCCTCCGAGCAAAGCCGAAAATTTGAGCCAAATTTCACGTTTTTCTGTTTCACTTGTAGCCATCTTTCTGTAAAATTTCATTTTTATTTCCAAAAAAATAAAAGAGTAAGCATATCTAATTGTTAAAAAGCTTGCCAAAACCTAAAAGGAAAATATGCGGAATTTTATGCTCTAAATTATGACCTTTTTTTATTTTTTCGACGTTCATTTTGTAAATTTATTCAAACGTTTAAGAAAAATGGTTTTTTCAAAAGTGGATGTTAAAAATCAGTCACAAAATTGTTCTATTTTTGATACTAACAAATCATTTTTTTCGATTGAGTTTGAACGAGTTATAATGAAAATGTGAGCAAATTCCGCGACACCATCAGTAGGATTTTTAAGTGGAGTTTTTAGGAAAAAATACAAACCTAAAAAAATTAAACAGTTTCTTCTTGTTGTTGGGCAAATTACGCAAAAGATCTGCCAGTAACCACTCCTGGATCTGATCTCGATTGGCTTCGTTGGTAATGTTGGCCGAATCCCCAACACACTCGGGTTTCGTGCCGATATTTTGAGCCGCCAAAGCTTTGAAAATTTCAAATTTTAGCAGAAGCAAAGCGCACAGAGCCGACACTGGAGCGAGGGTGTTTGAGTCCAGAAATAAATAGGGCTTGTCCTTGAATATACTAAATTTGGAGAATTTTATTTTTACATCTTTTTGGGTGCTAGGACAATAAAAACCGTCAAATGACATGAATAATTTAAAATTTTTTAGAATAACTATAGCAAAATTATAAATATTCACAATTTTTGCTCTACTTTTCTGTCTTTTCATTTACCGTCAAAGGCATAAAAGGCAAATTATCTGCAGAAAATTTTCTCTTGTTAATTTGAGTCTAAGCAATTTTTGTTTCTTAATATTTTGGAATTGTTTAATCCATGGTTTTTTGGCTGGAGATATCTCTTTTTTGGCTGAAGATTAAAAAGCACTCAAATAAATAATCCATTTATTACTCGATTAGTGCCAATTTTTTGCCCGTCCATTTTCCTGCTCTTTCCAAATTGAAACTATGGCTCCTCACATTCTGCTCCAAACCGGGATGTTGCGCACCGGCGGATGGACCATAAAAGTAGCGAAGCATAGCGTAAGTAAGTTTGAGTGCTATAAAATTAATAAAAATTTACAATAAAAATTTTACAATGTGAATGAATTGAAAAATAAAATAGAACATTTTTAGGTTGAATAATTATAATTCGATGGGTGTTGAATGGCATTTGGGAGCCGATGTAGTTTTGAATAATTTGACAAAGCTCAATTTTCGGGCATTCAATTCAAATACAAGTTTAGTGTCACATAGGGGGTTAAAAAGGGGGCTAAGTTGGATTGGCTAATCAAACCAGAAAATATTTTATAAGAGTTAAAAATAACAGATCAAAAATCGGTTCCAGTACTCCATTGTATTTAAAAATATTTATTATTATTTAAACCATCTATATAATTTTTACCAGTGCTTTCACGCGGATACCCCATCGTTGAGAGGAATATTAAAAATTTCAAAGACATTTGATTTAATGATAAAAGGCTAGAAAATTGCTAAATTATAAAAAAATGAAAATAATATATATTAGATGTTAAATATACATATATTGGAGGTTATTATTGTATGGAAAACTCAAAATTTCGCCTAAACAATATTTTTGTCTAGCAATTATATAAATATTAGGGTAGAAATTAAGTTCTGTCGCATATCAAATGAAGCATTTTAAAAATTCATATCTTTGGTATTTAGTCATGCAGAACAAATTGTTCTCTTTTATTTTTAGCAGAAACATCTATTCTATTCCACTATTTTAAAAAGTTATGATTTTTAAAATAAATATGCACAAAATTTACATTTGGCCATATTTTTCTATGGTCTCTTTCTGAACTTTTACGCAAAGATTGAGATCTGAAATCTGAATAAAAAGATAGCCTAATTGACCTCCTTTTAGGACGCAGAAATTCAAATCTAATATAGGGCCTCCAAAACCGCTTAACATTTGGGGCAATTTTTCATTTCAAAATGAGAGAGAAACTCAGCTGTAAAACTCTTTCACATTCTAAAATCATTTCTATTCTTTGGTATTATGCCATATTAGGTCATTAAATTCAAATTTTAATTTTTCTAGCTTATTTTGGTCATTTTCCCGAAGTGTAATTTTTGAAAGCTAGATGCAAAATCGATGTTGCAAAAAGCCCTCTTGGAAAAATTGTATAGATAGATTCATTCGGAAGATGATTTTTAATCAAAATATACATCAAATTGTGCTCTATCAGATTACCATTAAAATTGGTCCCTTAGCCTATTCCATTGTCGAGAAAAATTTAGTCTAATTTGAAAATTCGCACCCTAAAATCATCAAATATATGAATAAAATTGTATTTCTAATGGAAAATGGTTCACGATTTTATGAATTATGGAGCATATACTTACATTTATTAGGCTTTTTATAAATCCCAAAATTTATTTGACAATTCAGTGGATAATAATTTTTCTTATCGAATATGCAAGCAATAATCATTAATCGTACAAATTTAATTGCATGTAAAATTAATTTTTATGTCATTTTTATGACCATATTATAATTAGTAGTTAATTGAAAATTATTAATTTAAACTCATCAATAAAATTCAAAAAATCCTCATCACAGTGTGAATAAGTGAGCATTGATTCCGGTTGGCTTACTATTAGTCTATCAATGACATCCAAATTTTCTATTAAACGATTACTGAGCTAATAAAAGAAAAAGAAATAATAAAGGATACGAGTTATTGTAGGCAAAAAATAAGTTAACAACAAGCAATAATACTCAGTCAGCAAAATTCCCGTCAGTAATAACCGCCAGTCATGACCAGAGCAGTGGATGACTTAGGGGTTAAGGTCATGACCGGAATTACCTGTTCAGAGACCCAAATAGGTCAGTCAAGTCATGTCATTTTCGGTCATTGATCAAAGTCGGGCAAGCAAACACCGGTCCAGTTTAGATATTTTATTCGATTCTCTATAATAATTTCTTCCTTTTTAGCCATATTATAAATAATATAACAATATGTTCATTAATTTGTGGGAAATTTTATCTCATTGAGTATCATCATGGATCTATGATCATGGCAATATTGGCTTTTATAATCGTTATTATATCTTGTATAATAGCTATCCATTCACATTTATTTATTAACAAGGGCTTGATTATTCCCTCTATTAACATTTTAATTAAAAGCAATTAGGGGAAACAAAAAAAAAGAAAAAATCTTTTTAATTTTCTAAATTTAATGAATATTTAAGGAAATGTCATTTTGTTTTCCACAATATTTGTGAAATATTATTTCTCAACAAACTCTCCTACTCCTACAATCGTTGATTTGTAATCCATTAATTATTTGTTATTTAGCCTCATTATTACAGACGCATTTATTCATTAATAAGTTTAAATATTCTTTTTATTAATGTTTTAATTGAAAGCAATATGGAAAACAATCCTAAAAATTGAACAAATTTCAAATGATTAATGCATATTTAAGAAAACGAAATTATGAAGAATGCTAACAAAGGACTTCATTTTTTATATAAATGTTTTTTGAGCATTTAAATTGAAACTCTAATCATCTTTGAATTGTTAAAGATTTTATAAAGTACTTGATTCTTTGTCAAATGATAATCTTAGGTTTTACTTAAAAGATATTAAAAACTACTATTAGATTAGGATTCAACTCTTTCAAAACCACCAGATTAAATGCAAAAATGTAAAAATGAAATCTTTCAGGAATTTAGTAAAATTTCTTATAAATCATTATACAAATTCACCTGTTCAAGTACCAAAAATACAAGTTGTATAGACCAATAATGTAGTATTTTCACCTTATTTTTTAAAGAAATACCATAAAAATGAAAAAATAATTATGCTTACAAATGAGAAGTGTAAATGAGTTTTTAGAGTTATTAACGTTATTATTAAAAATTAAAAACATAATTATTTATATTCTTTTTTTGTTGAGAATTTTCAAACATTTATACCAACATGTTTGCTTTAATTTTATTCTTTTTTCTGTTATTTGTCAACAATATCAATGGATATCTAAAAACGTACAAAGTATTACAAGATAGATATCATAAATTAATTGCACATTCATTCGCACAAGCAAAACGATCCTATAACTGGACCAAAAATTGGGTTTCTACCCATTATTTTGTTGAACCGGTGCTACTAGGACGCTAAAAAAACAACCAAATGCTATAGTCAGGTTGAAAACTTTATTGAACATTGAGAGCCCAAAATTATAAAAAGCCATTGTGCAGAATTTTATGCTCTACCTTTTGGTATTTTTAGTTTTTTTTCGCTCTCCGATCAAAAGTTAAATATTTCCGCGAAAAAACCCAGTTTTTCGACCTTACCGAAAAATTTCTAGCTTTTTGGCCGAAATTCGAATAAATAAAAATATCAGAAGATGGTGCATAAAGTTATTACTTTTTATAGTTAGTAACTACTCCATCCTCCATTTTATGATCAAGAGCACAAAAAGATTCCATTTTTTTAAATTATGTTTTTGTTCCATATCTATAAAAGCTTTAAAAATCAAAAATAAAAAAGTCCGCGCACTAAAATTTACCTAGTTGTGCAACACAAAAATTAATCGTACCCTTAGCATCGGCCCAAAATCGCATCAGTAAATTCGCATCAGCATTTGCGATATACTTCTAGTACATTTCCATCTTCGACTTCATATATGGATATAATATTCATATTTCTTTTTTAAGAAAACTTACAAGAATGGCAAACAGAATGCCTCCAATATATAACTGGAATGGAACAATTAAAAAATGCAATGGATATTGCAGGCCATCCAACAGGTAAACACATTTTTGATTTTTATTAAAGTCCTATCAAATGGAATATTTTCCCAACTTCCAACTTTAAGTGGTCTGCCTTCATTTTGACTTAACTTCCTCTAAAAAAAGTATCCTAAAACTCTAAATTAAAGTACTTCTTTCGCAATAAATGTAGTTCCCATCTCTCTCTCTCTCTTCTCTCTCTCTCTCTCTGAAAATGAAATGGGGACCTCTATGATTGTATGTATATGTCGGTCAATCATTTACAATTATTATTTTTTTAATTTTTTTTGCTTGTTAATAGCCAAACAATTTTTTTACCTATTGCCAAGACTGAACTACTACCAAAATATTGCTATTGATCTGGTAATGGTCTTTATTTTTTCCGATGTCATGCCTGTGCTTTGGACTTGAATTGGTTCTCGGTTCTCAACATCGTTGGGTCTATAGGTTCCTCTTAAAAACACGGTTATTGAGTTGTGTCTTTGTACATTCTGATTTGAGGCCATAACATAATTATTTTTGATATGAGCGTTGAAAAAAAGATGCCCTCTAAAATATAACATACACCATAAAAGGTGGTTAAAAATGGCAAAAAACATCAAAAAATGCATTAGAAAAAATCATCAAAACTTATTATAATACTAAATATATTAGATGTTTAAAAGAAGGAATAGCTGAAAGGTAAAAATATCAAAATGTACTAAATATTAGATGATAATGATTAAATAAAATAATTTGCTTATCAGAAGGCATTTTATTTCTCTGTTGTTTGCCAATAAAAATATAAAAATAAAAATTTAGTAAAAAACAAAGCTACAAATAGATTAATAATTTTACCCATTAAACGATAAATTTTATACTTTTTTCATTTTTGTTTTTAATTTTCTTCTTAGTTTTTATTTGTTGAAAACATTAATATTTTCAACTTTTTATTCTGTTTTTAGTTAATTATTTAC
>LDKF01001575.1:700-26117 GCA_001026735.1 Rotylenchulus reniformis
TAGAAGCTTTACGAATTTTCAACGAAAAAATCAGATTTCCCGAAGTAAAGGAATTTTTAGAAAATTTGATAACCAATTTGTGCCGCCGAATGATTCATGTCGAAAATAATCCAATTCTCAAACTCGGAATGCTTGTTGATCCAAGATTCGCTTATTCAGACGAATTTCTTCTTGGATTTGAATGGGAACAACTTGAAAATGATTTGATTGGTTTCATTTTGGATGGTATTTTTAATTTTTGAATTTCAATATTTATTAATTTTAGAAAATCGCGCAATGGATGAGTGTACAAGTGTTGAATCGGAATCAAATATAGATTTGGAAACTGAAGAAATTTTAGATTTTGACGAAAATTCTATGGATATTGGTCAATTATTTTTCTTACTTAATTAATAAAAATGCTTATTCAGACATTTGGGCAGAAAGAACAAAATCTCCAACAGCTATATCAATGCATTCCACCGCATCGCAACGGGAATTTACTGCTTCAATAAAAGTCTATTAATATTTTATTCAAGAAATTTTTGATTTTTTTAGGCGGAACTCGGTCTTTTTCGAAATAATTTGATCACAAATCGACCGACGAGAAATGACGATGTCTTTTGCTGGTGGAATGAACATCGCAATGCATTCCCGCATTTGTCTGAAGGTGCAAGGATTTTGCTTTCAATTCCAGCGACATCAGTTAGTTCGGAACGGGTCTTCAGCATGGCCGGGCTCCTATATGCAAACACGCTTCGAAACAGGCACATAATTAAATGATATATTATTTAATTTTTATTTCTCATTTGTAAAGGCTCGGTGGGGAATTAGCTGAAAAGTTGATTTTAATCAAAGCGCATCTCAAAAATGTGCGTTCACTGTCGACTGAATTGGATTCGGAAGAAAACGCCACAGATGAGGAATGTGAAAATGATTTTTGAAGTGTTATATTTATCTAATTATTATTGTTATGGAAGTTGTTGAATTTTTGCATTCCAGTAATTCACTCTTGGACCAAAAATTGAATTTTTTGAAATTTTTATCGATTTTTGACAAATTTTTGAAAACCGGTAAAACCGGCGGTTAACCGGTGGTCAGGGCAAAACCGAAACCGAAAACCGGGGGTCCCAAAACCGGCCAAACCGAAAACCGGGGGTACCGGTTTTAAACCGCTTTTCCACAACCCTAGTGATCCATTTCGACATGCTTGGGGGTGGTTTGTACCTGATAATAGTCACAATTGTCGAACCGCAAATGTCGTAGGATGTAGCCAATATAAGGGTCCAAAATGCTCAAAAAAAATTTCGGCGGCTCTTATCAGAACCGCCGGAAAGCCTTAGAACAGCGAAATTTCTTTCGAATGCTCATTCTTTAGTAAAATGCTCAATTTACTTTTACATTCCTGGCTACACGTGTCCGTGACTGATATAGGCCTTCGGCTATGCTGGATATCGGTTCCTAGGAGTGTATTTTTCTCGAATTAAACAATTTTTAAACTATACAATTTTGCACAACTTCGTGGAAGTTCATTGATCATTTTTATGTATTTTTTCATCAATCTTTTTTAATAATAATTTAAAATTAATTTTATGCAGTTCCGACCAAAATGTTGAAGAAGGATGAGATGCTAGGCGTCCTCATATACCATGCACATCCGACAAACGGTATTCCGAATGAGTATCCTCAGTTCTCAAGCGAATCTCGAGCATATCATTAAACGACAAAGATATTTCATTGGAAAATTCTTATTCTCTATCACAATTTTTATTTACGTTCCATTTTAAACTCATTTCACATCCTTTTCATTTTCAAATTCTAATTAATTCATAAAATTTGTAAGTTTCGACTTAATTTATATACCATTTTTGATCACATATTTTTACAGACACGATTATAGATGAAGAATAAAAGCTTCTTAATTGGTCAGAAAATCATTTTTTTACTCGTAAAATTCACCAATTGGGTAATCCACATGAAAGGATAAGAAATAAGAATAAGAAGTTAGGCAGTTTCTGCCCCCTCCCCTGAAAATTAACAATTTAAAAAAGACCCTGAGGTTTTGTGCTGATGAGCTTGAATTTAATGCCACATTTATCATACTATGTTATCAAATCAAATCTGATTTTTTGCATAAGTAATTATTAAGCTTGTCTCTATAAATATTTTCAAAAAACGACAATTTGATAGAATTCATCATAGCAATCGTTTATAGATCATTTTATGTTTTTAATTTTTGCGACGGGGCTTGATTTGAATCATATGAAGCTTCTATCAAAAGCTTAAATGCATTTTTCAGTTGAATCTAGACAAAAGAGGTTTAGGGATTAGAAATTTCAAAACAACTTACCTACTCCCATTGATTTGTTAGGAAGAATTGTCATTGGGTACTATGAATATGAATTATGTTGAATGAATGAGTGACCCAAGGCAAAGCGCCCATCGCAGTCTGTAAGTTTTTTGTGTGCATTTTTACAAAATGTTCCCACAGGTCCGTATTCTGCTGAATGTTTTGCCCCGAGTCATTAGTCATTACATAAAAGGAATAATGAAGATGATCAAACATCCATTTTTGGCATTAAATTAAAATGATAGCATAAAAAATTTTAAATGCTAAAACATACAGTGTTTTAGCATTTAAAATTTCTAACATAGTCTAAACATAGTAGAGTAAACAGCCTGACATATGTTTATGCACAAGAGAGCGTTGAAAATAAAAATCAATAAAACTCAATAGAATGACCAGAAATGGAAAATCTTTTTTTTAAGGCATTTTTGTGGGCTTTCTAATGGTACCAATATTGGCTTATTAAGTTCCACCAAAAAATGAATGGCGAGACCCCCAAAACTGGCCGGACATATGTTTATGCACAAAATTTTCAAACACTCAAGAATTGAATTTCGACTATCAGAAAAAATCTGAAAAAATTCAAATATATTGGGGTGAGGAATAAGTTCTGTCATAGTAGAAGGAAATTTTTAAAATTTTATTTTTTCAATTAACAACCCCATTTGAATTTGGTGTTAAATGAAAGCTTGAACTTTCTTTATTCTTATAAAATTTTATAAAAAAATTTAACTTCAATTTTTCCTGTTGAAAAATTATCTGTAACAAGATGGTTAAATGTATAGAAATTTTTATCGATTTATAAAAATTGTTGTAAATGCAAAGAAAAATGAAAATAAATGATAGGCATAGACTATCAAATGTGGAGAATTTGAATCTAATCTTAAAAAATCGAACCGCCATAAATTTTACGGTGTTTCGAGGTTATCAATATAGTGGTTAAATTTCATTATTTACCCTGAAAATCATATTTTTGCAAATAAAACCAAAAGATTTAAATATTTAATTTTACTCAGCTCATCAAACTCTATCGAATAATGCATAAAGTTATCGATAAAATTCAATTTGCGAAAAAATCATTTTTTCGACCATACTTTACCGAAGCAATTTTTTAGAAAAAATGAAAAATTCAATAATTTTCATATTTTTGAACGAGTTATTTATATTCTATCCGATAGAGCTCAGCGAGCTGAGTAAATTAAGATTTAAATATACTTTTTTAATTGACAAAAAATTCGACTTTCTTTAGACAAATTTGAATTTTCCATACATGGGGGCAAATGGGTTTAGGACAATTTTCCGACAGGGAAAATTAAAGCTAAATTATTTATAAAATTTTATAAGAATCAGGAGACCTCAAACTTTCATTTAACACCAAATTCATTTAGGGTTACTAAATAAAAAATTAAGATTTTAAAAATTTCCTTCTACTATGACAGAACTTATTCCTCACCCCAATATTACCCATTAGCATCTGAACATATTCGGGCATGTTAACCCAAGCTACACTGTACAGACACAAGAGTACCGTGACCCCTCAAAATGGCTTGAAAACGGGAGTTTCTAATTTCGAAAAATATTTTCGACATGAAACCAAAGTGGTAGGATTTTTCTTTTTGCTGGCCATAATGCCCTCCCAATGGCTTACAATGGGTGCTGAGGGAAATTTTTTAAAGGTTCATTTTAGTGGGTTCGGAGGTCCCGAAAGGGACCGCCGGGAGAAATTTTTCAGATTTTAGACCAATTTCTTAAGAAAAATGTTCGATTTTTTCTCCTTTTCCTCCTCCGAATTTCTAAAAAAAAATTCATTTTTGGGGCTTGAGGGGGGTATAAAAGATGCCAAAAAGATTTTCCATTTCTGGTCATTCCATTGAATTCATTGATTTTTATTTTCAATTGAAGTTCATTGATTTTTATTTCTCTTTGCATAAACATATGTCGGGCACTGTATTACAAAAAAAATGCTCCTTAACATCCATTGAAAAATCCCTGACTGGCTCATTGATGGTAACATACGGATATCTTTAATTACTAACCTTTTGTTCGAACTAGGTATGTGCATATTTTCAAACTTAACTACAATGATTAACGAATGAATAAAAGGTTAGTAAACCCTGATCAGGCGCAGATCATTACCAACTCGTTTTTCAATATTGTCTAGTGTCGGGTTGTATCTCGCTAGAGCTGGCCCAAAAAATCTTGTTTTGGGTGAAATTATTTTTGCCCTACCTATTAATTTCCATAATTTTTCCTATTTCGCTAGACTCTCAAATCATCCAAATTTTGCATAAAAATTCTAATTATTTTTGTTCGCCACATACACTTTCGATTATAAATATGTAAAAAGTATGTCCGAAATAGCCAGTTGAAAAAAATTATGCCCATATTTTTGGCCAAAATCAAAACCTAATTATCTATATGAAAAATAATAAAAATAGTTTAGAACAGAGGTCGTATCGAAAAATTTCAGAAAAAAGGACCTGAAGAGCCAAAATAAAGGATTCACTGGGGAAAATCCTCAAAATAAAGGACACTTTAAAAATCAAAAATTTTAAAAGAATAAAATTAATTTTATACATCATATTTGTCTCTCGTGAAAGACCCCCAAGAAAAGAACGAATCTTAAAAAAAGGACAGATACGACCTCTGGTTTAGAAGGCCTTTATATGGAACGAAATATTTGGTGACTCCGATTTTATGTATACCCAAATTTTTTTATTTTGGGTGCAATTGTTTCTCATCATTATCGCTAAAAATAATTGACCGTGGTGCGACATTTGGGGATCCGACATTTGGGGACCAATCGTCATAACTCGATTCAAACAGAACCTGAAGATAATTTTGTCAGCAAAAAATGGAGCAAAAAATTAGCTACAAAATGAACCTAAGCTAGTTTTAATTGTCCAACTTAGACTTAGGCCTTTAAAAAAAGTTATGGTCAAAATACCGACAATTTGGCCGAAATTTGAAAAATAGCGATATTTTGGCCATAACTTTTTTTTGCAGTGGGCCAATTAAAACTGGCCTAGGCTCATTTTATAGCTAATTTTTTGCTCTATTTTTTGATAACAAAAGGATTTCTCCAGATTTTGTTAAACCGAGTTATGACGATTGGTCTCCAAATGTCGGATCCCTAATATAATTGACACCAAGAACTTTTGTTTAGTAACCCTATTATTCGGTTCACCAGTAGTGTGGCACCAGTTTTTATTTTTTAATATATTTTTTGAATTTTTATCAGGTAAAGTTCATACATAAGTTGTATATTTACATTCAAAAATGGCGATGGAGAAAGGGCATCTTCAGCTCAAAATTGATCATTTTTCACTTTTTGTGAAAAGTGAGGACTTTACGAAGCGCGAGAGTGAACCCGTTATCGTCCAAAACTTGCCATGGACACTCAAGGTTTTCAATATGAACGATGGCGGAAGGGCTCGGTTGGATTTCTATGTCCTTTGCAAAACGAAGAGATCCGCCGGTAAATGGGTGCTTTGTGAGTAGGGTTGTATTGTAATATTCTCCGCGAGGGTACGATTCATGGTGTTAGGACGTTAAGAAAACTACCACATGAAAAACCGCCAAATGGGTCAATTTGTCCAAAACTTTTTTAAAGCTTGCTAGGCCAAAATTTAAAAATTTATGCTCGATCACCACTTACTTTTTGACCGTATTTCAAAAAATTAAAAATATCAGGGTTAGAACATTAAATTCCGATCAATGGCTTTTTATACTTTTGGTCTAGCAAGTCTTACAAAGTTTTTAATCAGACTGGCCATAGGCCACTTTTTTAACGAATTAATACTGGGTTATCATTTTTTGGACTGTTCTTTCTGCATTTATAGAGAATTTAATTTTTCTTTGCAATTGTACAAACTTATAGAAATGAGGTTGATTAGCTAGAGATGAGCGCATCTGCTTAGGCTTATTTGATATCTGGATTTTTGATCTTTTTTGTTATCAGTTTCACTTTACGTCCACCCCTGCCAGCACCTTTGTATTAATAAAAAACCATTTTTTTCATTTAAACTGCACAGCTATTCAAATTTTGTCCTTTACCCTTTTGCTGCATAATTAGAGACCAACCCTTAAAGCTTCTACAAAAAAACCCAAAGCGCAATTGCCAAGGTTGTCATTAAGATCCCGAATGGCGTTGTACTGCAGACCTGGTTTTGCGCGTGGTTGCACAGGTGGACAACAACCTGCTGCAGGGGGACTATGTTGAGACGTACCCGAAATGCACATTCAGCGAGGAGAAAAGATGCTGGGGATTTTGGCCCTTTATGATTGAGGCGGGTTTGATAAATGATAAGACGAGCATATAGGAAACAGAAAGATTAAAATTTGAATAAAAGATGAATTAGATGTACACCCTTATTCGTTGTTTAGGACCTGATGAAAACGGAGAATGGTTGGTATGATCCGGAAAAGGATACAGTAGTCGTTGAAGCTGAGGTCTGGGCAGAAGCTCCAATCGGTGTGAAGTAAGTCGGAAAAAATTTAGTTCTTGTTTTGAGAAATTGTTCATTTTTTAAGGCATTTTTGGAAAAAATACTGTTTGGGGTGCCGGCGGTCCCCAGAAGGGCCACCGGAGAAAATTTTGAAAATTAGATGCCAAGTCGAAAAAAACAAAAGGGTAGTCAGACTTAGTATTCCGAGAGAGGGAGAATTTGGCATGTGAAATTTTACCTTTTTATTTTATCCTCAAATTTTGATAAATAAAATAATAACTGTATTATGGAATGCTCGCAGCACCGATTGAGGCTGCCGAAGGAACCTTTTGAGCATTTGGGTCATTGTTTCGGTGACCGGGGTTTTTGGCCCGATGACCTGACCTGACCTGACCGAAAATTCCGGTCATCCAAAAATGACTGACCTGACCAATGACCGACCCTCCGGTCAGGTCAGGTCAGGTCATCCGGTCAGCTGACCAAAAATGACCGAAAATGACCGAAATTTTTTCTCAATTTCTCTAAGTTTTTTCCCAAAATTATATTTGTGCAAATATTTTTAAGAAGAAAAACAACCGAATAGATCAATATAAAAACGAATTATTTGATTATTTCAATTAAATCAGGGCTGACAACTCCCAAAGCCCCTTAATAAACAAATATATCGAGGTCATTAAAGCAGTTTTTATTTTTTATGAAAATCATTGTATTAAAGGAAGTCGGCGGTCCTGCCGGAGAAATTTTCGAAAATTAGACCATTTTTCTTGACAAAATCAGATAAGAGGAAAAAAGTTAAGAGGAAAAAAATCGAGGTTAAAAAATCGAGGCTATGAAAATTTGGGCACTTTTTCATTTGGCGGAGTTTTGGCCGGTGGAATTTTGAGTGCTTTTCCACTTGGCGGACTTTTGTGCATTTTTCCATTTGTCGGAGTTTTGGGTTGGCGGGATTATGGGTGGATCCCATGCTTGCACGGGCGCCAATGGGGAAGAGAGGCGAAGAGCAAGCAAAGGGAACAGAGAACAGACGGGAAAAAATGAAAGAGTGGGGAAGAGAATGTTAGAGAAAACGAGAGAGCGCAATGGATAGGGGTGAGGGTCATTAGAGTCCCTACGTTAGAGTCCCCAGGCTAGAGAAATGCTTATAACTTTTCTTAGGCGTAACCTAGAAAAAAGTTCTTTGTGTCAAAAGATAGGCCTAAATGTCTGCTACAAATTTGCCAAAGAGATCTTCCGGATTGGCGAAGTAGAAAAAAAGTTATGGCCAGATCTTTGGCCAAAATCACGATTGCGCATCTTAACTTGGCCATAACTTTTTTTCCACTTGGCCAATCCGGAAGATCTCTTTGGCAAATTTGTAGCAGACATTTAGGCCTATCTTTTGACACCAAGAACTTTTTTCTAGGTTACGCCTAAGAAAAGTTATAAGCATTTTTATAGCCTGGGGACTCTAACGTGCGGACTCTAATGATAATGACCGAGTCCGATGGATAGAAAGACCTTTAGGGAATTCGTGCCAAAAAATAATTAAATTCAAACAAAAAATCAATGAACTTTAGCAAATTCCGGTCAGTGACCGCCGGTCATGACCTTTTCGATTTTCGGTCATGACCGGATGACTGACCAGGGGTTGTGGTCATGACCGGAATGACCTGACCAAAGACCCCAGTCAGGTCAGGTCAGTCACCGGCAGGGCTGGACGCAATCGGATTTTTTTCATCCGCAACCCGCAATCCGCAATTCGCAATCAAAATTTTTCATCCNCCCCCCCCCCCAAGCCCCGAAAAATAAATATTTTTCGGGGGGTCGGGGAGGAAAAAGGGGGGAAAATCGAAAAAGAGGAAGAAAAATTGAGTAATTTTTCTTAAGAAATTGGTCTAAAACCTCAAAATTTTCTCCCGGCGGCCCCTATCGGGACCGCCGGACCCCTCAAAATTGCTAAAATTGGAGAAAAATTGCTAATTTTTAGAGAAAAATGAAAAATACACCCCTAAGAACCGACTTTTCACCAAAAAATACACCCCTAAAAATGGACATTTCAAAATTTCCAAGCCAAAATCCTAGAACCGCCCCTGACATAATTACATACTTATGCATTATGAACCTTTCTAATTTTAACCACAATTTTAAAATTTTTCTGCCGAATCCTCAAAATTGCTAAAAATAGTGAAAAATCGATCAAAATTCGAAAATTGCTTTTACCAAAAATGATAAAAGAAGACTCAAATTCCTTAGGAAAATTCATTATTTCAAAAATTTCCCCGGCGGCCCCTCTCGGGGCCGCCGGCACTCTTCATTCATTTGATCTTTCTTTATAAAATTTTTAAAAAATTGAATAGGATCGAGTGAGATATTTATTAAATTCTTTTAAAAAAGTCTAAGAAAAAATAAGTAAAAATTTTCCGAACGAAGAAAACAAGCGTTCACTTTCTGAGCTTCTTGTAGCAGGGGCAGAATGAAATTTTCGCACTGATTTCCTCAAAAGTATCCATTTCTCAGAATTATCCTCAATATTAAACGGATGAGTTTCATCCTCAATTTGTAGCTTAAATAATCATTTTCCTTTTTTCCCGAAAACGTTTCTTTAAAAAAAAATTAGCCATTTTCTTTAGAAGTCACAGAAGAACGAATAATGAAATAGTGTCGGTGGTCGGCGGTCCCGACAGGGGCCGCCGACGAAAATTTTGAAAAATACATGTCCATTCTTTTCAAATTTTCTTCATTTTTTGGTTCAAAAAATAAGAATTTTTCCCAATTTTTTCAAAGAAATTTTAAAAAATTTCTCCAAAAATGCCATCCTTAGGGGTGCTTAAAATTGCGGATTTTTCGAAAAAATCCGCAACTCGCAATCCGCAATCCGCAACCAAAAAAAGGCCGCAATTTCCGCAACTCGCAATCCGCAATTGCGTCCACCCCTGGTCACCGGTCAGGTCAGGTCATTTTGGTCAGTGACCAAAGTCGGTCACCGAATCACTGATTTGGGTCCTTTTCTAGGATTTTTTTAAATTTAAAATCCGACTTAAATTTGGAACGTTTTATTCAATTTCTAAAATAAAAAAATGACCATTTTTTGAATAAAAATTTTCGAGATTCCTGCCTTGAAAGCCTGCATTTGAGATTCGGGATCTGGCGTCGGGTTCGGAAATTGACATTTTCGGAGTTACAATCCCGATCCCGCTCTACCTAATAAAAATATATTAGATTATCTAAGAGTGAATGAATATGGAGGTGGATCAAAGAATATGGAGGTGGATCAACGTTAATCAAACAACCCAAAACCTTTCGCCATCCGATACAGTACAAAAATTCAGGAAAAATTTGGTAAATATATGTAAAATAAGCTCGATATATTTTTTAAAGAAATTTCTGACCCAATTGGAGAAGTGCCCTTTCAGGACTTTTTGGAAAACAACCTAGCACAGACTTTCCCTACTCCTCCCCCTCCCTCCCCTCCCAAAGCTAATTAATAAGCCCCTCACTTTGAAAATTTTTTCTTGGTGCAGGCTTTGCCTGGATCCTACAAAAACCATTAATGCGTATTTGTGTGTGTTTTGTTATTTACCGTGGAATCTGTGTTTCGATTTGTTGGCTGGACACCAATGTTGGGAAAATCAGAATCCAACCCTCGCAAATTTTCGGCTCAGGCTCCGACATTTCCAAAAAATTGGCTCCGCTCCGGCTCCAGCTCTGGAGCGGAGCCAGAAAGCCGGAGCGAAGCCGTAGCTTTTCCCAACACTGCTGGATACATTTTTTCTTATCCAACTTTCTTTTACATCATTACAAAATACAATTTAGACAGTCCAGCTCTGCTAGCCAGCTTGCTGATTTTGTTCGAAAAGCCCTTGGGCCATTTGACTCAGAACGGGATAATTCCGTTGCTGATGAGCTAAAATTCAAGGTAAATAGTCAAAAACAAACAAACAAACTTATTGAAAATAGAAAAAATGAATCTGAGAGCCAAACATTTGCCAAATATGGCCTTTAGATATGAACTCGAGAACCAAACATCCAACCATTAGGTTATTTTAATCTCCAACATTTCAAAATATTTGGTTATTCTGAATGTGGTCAAAATAACATTCCCTCAAAAAAACATCAATAAAAATATTGGAGAATATTCTGAATTGTGTTTTGAAACCAACATAGTTTAGACATCCTAAATAAATGATTCAGATAATTGGCTTTTGGTTTCAAACCAATGACCCTAATGTTTGGCAAATGTTTAGTTCACCGATGCAGATTCGGCCACAACATATTTTTACATATATCTTTGAGAGCCTTTCTGGTGGTATATGTTGTATAATTTTTGATTCTTAGATAGTGGAGAAGGGGATTTTAGAGAGATTTTTAGAAATAAAAATAAATAAAAAATTTTATTTTTGTAAAAATAGTCTTAGTCAACATTTTGTTTCAACTTAAGCACGAAAAATCAGTGCGCAACAAGGCTTGGAACGTTGAAGAAACTGAGGGGAGTCTCGAATTTGGAGACAATTTTCTTCTCACAGTCAAAGGCAATATTTTTTTTGAAAAAAAATGTTTATGTTCGTCCTTCAACTTTTAGGCTCATCATCAGACTCCGCTTTGCTTCGTGCTCTGGAGCCATTGCCCTACAGAGAACGTGGATATGTTTACTATGAGCTCAAAATTGTCAATGTCCCTGAAGGGTAAAATTTGGCGCATTTTGTGGGGATCCAAAAAAGTTTAAAAAATAATAAGAAAAACTTCGATAGATAAAAATCAACTGATTTAGAAAATTTAACTTGGAATACTGTAAAAAATTTTGATAATAAGAATATTACCATAGATTTTTATTATCTATGATTTATTATTATTATTTGGGCAAAAGAACATAAGGCATAAAACTAAGGGGACTTATAAGCAAAATATAAATAGGGTCATTTTAAATATCTACTCTTGAAAGGAAAACAAAATATCCCTACGCCATAACGAATCAAACAACTTTGGAAACTTATTTCATGCTCATTTGGCTACAAGCGATGTGCCAAAAATAGTTTATAAAATTAATAATCCACTCTCTCTATTCATAAATTTTAGATAGCCAAATTTATAAACTCGAGAATAAAACATCCAAACCATTTAAACAAGATGTTTTTTATTAAATATGTTCTGAATGTTTCACTGGGTAAAACATATTTCCGCCAACACCGAGACATTGATTAGGTATGTTGTTCGGCGGATATATGTTCCGGTAAACAGATTCAAAATTTTCAATTTTAGACAACCTAACTAAAGGGTTTGGATAATTGGTAGAGCCCGGACTGGAGGCATGATCGATATTCCATACGAGATTCTCGAAAAATATCGAAAAAATCCATGGTTTCGATCGATATTCGATACGAAAATCTCGAAAAATCTCTAATCTTGAAAAATATCGTATAACCTTCCATGGTTTCGATAAGATATCCGATACGAGATCTTTTGATATTATCGACACGATATCTCGTAAAATTTTGAAATTTTATGAATAAAATTAATAGGTATATTAAGATAAAATGTCAATGACATAAGGCCATCAATGTGAAAAAATATAATAATATTAAATCTTTTATGAATGATTATTATTAAAAAATAAAAATAACAAATTAAATTTTTCAGAAAAACAATCGATATGATATTCGACATTTAGAATTATTTCTTTACAATATTCGGTACGAGATTCTCGAAAAATCTCGAAAAAAATTCCATGGTTTCGATCGATATTCGATACGAGATTTTTCGATATTATCGATACGATATCTCGGAAATTATCGACGATATCTCGTATCGGTCCGGGCTCTAATAATTGGTTTTTGATTTTAAGCCATTTGACCCCCATGTTTAGCATACCGGTGCAGAAAAAACCGGTTGATATGCAAAATCGGCTACCTTAAAACCATTATTTGATTTGATTTTTAGCTGTTGTGTGCAGCTAGGAATCTGCCAGAAGACTACACCAGCCAGCATTTTCTTCGTCTTTGAACCAGCACATGCATTCGGTGCTGCCCCAAAAGGCGATATAATCGGTTGCGGCGTCAAATTCTCGTCCGGAATGCTTTGCTTCTTGCGAAACGGCAAACCAGCATGTATGTGGTGTAGTAACAAAATAAGCGGCCATTTTTATCAGTGCCATCGTTTGCTGATGGTTCATTTGGTGACTATGTCGTCACAAAAAAATCAAAATTCAATTCATCCAAAAACTTTTTTAAAAAGCTTGCTAGTCCAAAACTTTCAGCGACAAAAAAGCAGAATTTATGCGCTATCTTCTGTTAGTTTTAATTTTTTGGGAATTATGATCAAAAAATCCGAAATTTTTCCGAAATAATGAAAAATAAGGTTGTTAGGGGGTATTTTGAACTGTTCAAGCTCTTTGGAAATTCGAAAAACTAAGAAGGCTAAAAAATAGAGCATACAATTCTGCACAACTTTGTCGTTGGAAGTTTTGACTTAGCAAACTTTAAAAAAAAGTTTTTAGAGAACCTTTTGGGTTTTGATATATTTTTTGAAATGACTTAGCACCATTCCTTTTTATAATACATAAAGCCATTAATAATTAGATTCTGTGGCAAAAAAACAGCCTTAGGAAATTGTTTAGATGAAAATTTGTAAAATCGACCAAATATGGAACCCAACTACCTAATTAAGTTACTGAATTTTTTTAAATTTTGGCTGAAAATTACGATTTTCCGTGTTAAATCATTTTTGCATTGGCCAACAGTTTGGACGGATCTGAAGGGCAAGAAATTGCGCAAAGGTGTGGACTTGAGGATGGCGATCAAATTGTGCGGAGAGGGATGCTCGGTCCAGTTGGGCCACAGCGAAATGTCCGAGGAGGAGGATGATTGCCCGTTCTGATTCATCAATTTCCGTGATCTTTTTGTTTTGATTTATTATCCATTTTTTCTTAAGGAGATTGATATAATTTTTCCTTTGCTTCCATGCTTTGCGCATGCATCTGAAAAAAAGTGTGAAAAGTTGTGGCCATATCTTTGGCCAAAACCACCACCACTTTGTTGCTTAATTTGGCCATAATTTTCATATTTGGCCATCCGGATGACCTTTTTGCAAGTTTATAACAGATATTTAGGCCTCTATCTGAGTATTTACACCAAGTTCTCTAGGTTGCTTTTATTGGATAGGTGCAAATGACTCTGGAGATCATATGTCCAATCATGCCAGTCAGGTCATTTTAAATAACTTTAATTTTAAAATGACCTGATCGGCATACTTAGAACTTTTGGGACTCGTAACATTTTTGAGTCTTTACACAAACTTACGTTCCCCAGACCTTAACTAAACTTGGAATTAAATGCTTGTGGAGGGAGGTCTGGGGAACATAAATTCTTTGTATCTTTTGACGAAATAGAACAAAGAAAGAGTAAAGGGGGACTTAAAAAGGCTATCCGACATTTGCGGAACCTGACTTTTGCAAAATTGGGGGGGGGGGGAGGGGGGAGAAAACTCAAATTATGAAGGGGCAAATGGTTCCCATTGTTAATGATCAATGATCGTTGATCAATCAGTTCTTGATTCCACTGCCCATTCTGCCGGGCAACATGAATGTCAAGTATACGATGATCAAGATGACAAGCGACATGATGAGCGCAATCATTGCACAATTCATTTCCTGGCGAATTCGAATGCGCCCGTCTGGTAATTGTTCCACAACTGCAAAGAAAATTTATAAATTTTTATTTTGCTTTTTAAAAAAAATATTCGGTTGATTTGGCAAAAAAGCTGGATAAAAAGATAAAATTTTGGAGCTGAAAATGTACTTTTTTAATATAAGTTTTTGCGATTGTATGTACAAAAAAATACTGCAACATTTAACACGTTTTTTAAATCTGGATTTGCATAAATTTTTGAAAATCCGATGACATGAAATTTTTCAAATTTTTTTCTCAAGCTACCAATTCTCGATTCGCAAACCTCTCTGATCGGAAATTTAAACATTGTTGTCGAACTCAAAATTTGGAAAAACCTTTTTTTTATTAATGTCGAATTTTCCGAGGTGTCGAACTTCGGATTTTTACTTCGGTATCGAATTTTCCAATTTCTTGGTATCGAATTTTCCGATGTCGAATTTTCCGTCCATCTATGTCATAAAATTCTGATTTAAATACCTAAATATCTGTTTTGTACCCCATCTGTTTTTAGATTTTCAATTAGGGTATACCATAGCTGACTCCGAAAAGCGGTGGTGATGATGAACCAGCGGTTGGCAGCACAACATTGTTGAAGGTGATGGATCCTGCTCCAGCAGCTGGAGGAACATAATTATTGTTCATGGCCATGTCCATCGGAGGCTTTGAGTTCATGGTGGAGTGCGGGGAATTTAGGGAATTATAACAAATGATAAATAAATTTGAGTTGTAAAAATTGAAGAAGAAATTAATAACAATTTTAGTGCGGTGCACATCATTTCCCCGCCGCAGGTGAAAAATGGTTATAACTTTTTTTCAGATATAATCTAGAGAAGCGAATTTGGTATCATAAGTTAGCCCTAAATGTCTGCTATAAAATTGAAGAAGGAATCATCCGGTTTGGCCAAGCTAAAAAAATTATGGCCCAGATTTTTGACCAAAACCACGATTCTGTAGCTTAATTTGGCCATAACTTTTTTCGACATGGCCAAATCGGATATGTGTTCGAACAAGTTTATAGAAGACATTTAGGGCTGTCTTTTGACATTGAACTCACTTCTCTAGGTTTTTTCTTAAAATGATAACCATTTTTTTAGCGCGGGGGGAAACGACCGGGGTAGGGGGGAAATGATCCTAAATTATGGAATGATTTTTCTATGCTCAATGGACAAACAATTAATAATTTCTGCCATTTTATGTCATTTGCTTCTCATAGCATTTCATTATAAAGAAAGACTAAATGTCGTGGAATAAATTCACCTGATAAAATTAATTATTTTCCATCTGTCTTGTTAGGCTGGTATGTGAAATTAGGGCCAGTGACCATGGTAACGCTATTGTAATACAATAAAATTCATTAGTTGTAGCCATTTTACCAATAAGCGTCAGATGTGCTTATTTGTAATGGTTTTGTATGAATATTAGCTTATTGTCGAGGACCACCCAGAATAAAAAAAACAAAACAAACTATTTAGCATAATTCCGATGAATTTTTCTATACAATCAATAAAATTCTGAAAATTTCAGGAAACTTAGGTCAGATCTATCAGCCAAAATTCCTGAAAAATCGAATTTAATGAATGGATTAGTCCTCCAAATCCTGAAAAATGGAAGATGATACCAAGTAAGAAAGACCTTTGAACTTAATGAAATTTGGGAACAGAAATTTAATTTTTCAATAAATAACTCAATTTTTAATTTTTAATAATATTAGTTTTCGATTCCAAGCTATATCGAATTACTTGAAATTTTCAAGATAGATTCACTCGAATTGAGACGTCTAAAAGCTGATTTAAAATTATTCCATAAAATTGTTTGGGGTCAAGTTGTTGTAGAACATAAGTAATGCATTCACTTTTTATGAGTCGAGAACAAGAGGTGCCCGATTTAAAATAAATATTAAACCATGTTCCACCACTCTCCGTTACAACTCGTTTCTTTAGAATTTATTCAAAACTTCCGAATTATTTAACAAAAACAGATCCTAAATCATTCAATGGACTCCTAGATAAAATCGATCTTCGTTCGCCAATACTCTCTTCTCTTTTGCATGTCAAATGATCTCCAAATTTCAAAGACGTGTATTCCTGAATTATTTGTATTTTACTCATTGAGTATTTAATTTTGTTCGTATTATTTTATTGACTCTGGCCTAGCGCCTTGTGCGTAAAGATTTGATTGATTGATAGTTTTCATTATCAAATTATCGTTTATCAAATATTCGCTTTGAAAAAGAACAAAAATCATAAAATAATAACATGGAAGAGCAAAAATGATCGCAAATAAAACAGAAAATAATTTTCAAAAATATTATGTGTAGAACAGAGAGGTGCGTTGCGTCATCGAATGTCATCAACGAAGAAAAAATGGATCGGACTTTAGTAAAGTCTGAAAATTGGCAGAAATCAGCGTGAGAAAAATCGGCAAAATTAGAGTTCAAATAATAGATTTTATAAATTCGAAAAAATTACGACCAAAAATCGAAAAATTCATGAAATTCCATACAGATCATAATTTTTATGTTTGTAGACCTAAAAATATAAAAATTTATAGAAACTTGAGGGCCCTATGCAAATTTTTTCGAAAAATTTTAGCATTCCTAGAAATAATAAATATTGCCGATTTTTTCCAAAAACAAGTGTATTACCCTAGAGTACGGTAATACAGTAAGATGTGAGTAAGTACAGTTTGCATTGTGTAGATAGCTGTCATGAAATGAATGTGTGAAGGACCAAATTTGCAAAAATGAGAATGAGCAAGATGAGACCTCTTTTGTGCCCGGGACACAATAACAAAAAAGCGGCATTTAAGGTTGTACTGTAAGGGTAAGTGATGCGCAAGAAAGATACTGTAAGAGAAGGGGGACGGTAGCAAAGGTAAGTGAGTACGGTAGAAAGGCCATGAAAAGGATGTTTAAAAATTAATAAAAAAAATAATAACAATAATGATGATGGGAATTGATCATTGAAAATGGCACACAAAATCGGAGTGATAAAATAGAAAATTTTCAAAATTTTTCGGGCTTTGTGTTTTTACCGGAAAATGTCGATTTCAGTCATAAATTGAAATTTTAATGGGGTTTCCTCAATAAAATAGTTCAAAATTTAAAATTCCAAGAAATTTTTTTTGGAGAATTGGTGGGTGCAAAAAATGATTTTCCAGGTCTTTAAAAATTTTCACAAAAAATCTCGAAAATTTTCTAAAAATTATTAAGGCAAAAATGCTTCAAAAATATAGCGTCGAGCATATAAGTATAAATAATAATATATATGTGGTGGTGAAATATGATAAATATTGAGTAGTAAGGCAACAAAAATCATGAGAATGTTAAGTGGTGAATATGGAAGGAAAAATGTTAAATAAATAAATAATTATCCGAATTAAAAATTGTGAGAATCAACAAAATGCCAAAAATATTAATTAATAAAATTTTTTATTACCTAATTTATTAATTTCCGTGGTAAACGATAAAATTTATTATTTGGCATTTTGTTGGTGCAAATTAAAAAAAAACGCGGGAAAATTTGCTTTTGAATGGCCGGATTATTACTGTGTTTTTCTGATGAGGTGGTGTATCTGCCCGTGCTCTCTCGCTTGTCTGGCTTCTCTGCCTCTGCATTCTTGTGCCCTCACTCTCCCCGTTTTCTGCTTCTCTGCCCTCCATTACATGATCGTGCATCTCGATCTGCCACCGTTGTCCTCTCGCTCTCTCTCGTCGTCTGGCCCTCCGCGGTTGTTGCGCTGAGCACGCTTGTCTCGCTCCTTTTCCTTTTTCCGTCTGTCCTTGGAGGCAGAGCCTGTAAAAAAATGTTGACCCATAAATTAATTGTAAAATTGAAATATGCTAAGAATCACTCGGAAAGTGTTAAAAAAGATACAGGAGAATATGTAGCTGCAAATTTTAAAAATGCATAAATAAATAAATAAATAAATAAATAAATAAAATGGTATAAAAAGATAGAGGAAAGGTGTATTTTCCGAATTTCCGTGAAGATTTCTGAAAGTCTGTTTTTTCGATTATTTCGAATAATTTTATTTATTCTCTGAAATCGAAAAATAATATCAAAAAATCAGCATAATACATTGCCCTCCTGTATCAACGTTACCAAATTTCGTCTAAATCTAAAACAAGATTCGTCTTACCAGCCAAAAAGCCAAGACTTGTCTAAAAATTCAACAAAACATTTCATGTAGAACCCGCAAAAAAAAATGTGTTAATAGAGAATTTTGGCTTTTTGACTGGTTAGACGAATCTTGGTTTAGAATTTAGACGAATCTTGGGGCAGCGACTGTATCTATTTTACCCTCCTCTTCCCGAATATCATACCAAGTTTAGCACTTTCATCCCGAACCTGAATATCGTACTTATAGTTTATCTCCTCCCCGCCTACCATACCTACTTTGTCCTCTTCACCCCTGAATACCGTACCCCCTTTGGAGGATGATCCGCCGCCGCCGGACATCAGCGGATCCCGCGAGTTGTCCTTGGTGATGTTCCGGGAGTAGTTGGTCCCCCGACTGCGCGGCACCGGATATGGTTGGTAATGGCTGCGCGGAGTGGCCGTGCCGCCCATGGATGCCCCGGAAGGACCCATCATGGACATCATGGCCTGCTGTTGCGGGTCCGTCGGTTTCGGCGTCGACGAGAACTTCGGTTTCAGCTCGTCCAATTGCATTTCTTTGAGGGGTTGCAGATTTTTTTCATGTAAATTATTTTATGATAAAATTTCATTTTTTTTCTTTGTCAGCTTTGTAACATTGATTTTTTTCGGGAAGGGTAACATGGGTGTTAAAAAAGCAAATATATGGATCTAATGCTAATTTTTTTATTATCTTGTTTAAGTCAAAACTAAAAAGCAAATAAGGTAATAAAAAATTCTCGACCTATGGCTTCAAAGGTTTATCGAAAATCGTAAAAAATTTAATTTTTTTGTAAAATTAAAAATTGTTTTTAGAACTGTTCAGCCTCAAAAAATCGAATATAATTTTTGCATATTTTTTTCTATTTTTGGCTCAACAAGATTCAATTTCTACAATTAGATGGCCATATTAGTCTTTTTTTCAACAGTCATATGGAAATTTTAGGCGAATTTTCCTAGCAGGTTTAAGGGGAAAGATTAGAAAAAATGAACTTTAAGCACCATCCATCCAATTCAGGCTATCATTTTCTTTATAATCTATGTACAAATTATTTTCATTTAGCTTAAAATCAAATTTTGCCAATTTTTTCATATTTTTTTCTCATTTTTCACTCACCTCCCGGCGACTTTGATGTCGAACTGTCCGAGGAGGCGGACATCCGATGCGGATGCACCGGCGACTTCAGCAACGGAAGCGTCGTCGGCGACTCGGCGGAGTAGTACTGCGGACTCGCCGGACTGCTCACATCGCCCTCCTCCGCGTCCTCGGAACCGTGCAAGTTCCAGCCGTAGTCGCCGGGCACCGCGCCGGTGAAACCGACCTAAAAATTACAAAAATAATATTTTGAGATAAAATTGTAAAAATTTTTATTTTTCCCCGGAAAATGGTCGGAAACTTCTAAATCGAGGAGAAAAATTGTAATAACCTTTAAAATATTGATCCCTAATTCATATATCTAACAAGAACCGCCCATGGCTACTAGGGCTGCTCAAAACTTTTGGTTTTGAGTCGAGAAAAGTTTTGGGTTTTGATTTTGAGTTTTGGGTTTTAGGTTTTGGAAAACCAAAACTTTTTTGCACTGGATAAAATGGCTCCTCCAGAAAATAATTGGAACATTAGATGTTATAATTCAAATATTTACAGTAACATAATGTCAAATCTTTCTTTCTCTGTCTAGAGTCTAGTTCAATCTTCCTTTCTCTTTCTCTATCTAAAGCCCTATAATCTTCAGATGCCTAACAACAATAATTTTTCTTTTTTTTAAATGCAAATAATTCGATTAAGAAAAAATCAAAAATTGACAAAATTCTTTAAGAAAAGTGACTGAATCTTCCAAATTTTCTCAGGCTGCCCTTATCAGAGGCGCCGGCACCCCTAATATAATGGAATTGCTTCATAAAACATAAAAATTGACCAATTTTCTTAAGTAAAAGGGCCTTAAAATCCCGAATTTTCCTCGTCGGCCCCTACCAGGGCCACCGAAAACCCCCTTTCCAAAAAGCACCCTCTATAAACCCGATTTCTGGCCACGGGCCTGTCTTATAGCTCATAGGTCATTGCATCAACGAAAACTTTGAAAGAAAATGGAGCACATACTGGCGAAAACATTAATAATTGTCTGGGAAATATTTTTCAGCTTTTTGGAATTAAAATGATCGCATCCTGCATGCACAGCTTTTTTGAACTTTTATTTTGATGATTGAAAATCAAAAATTTAAAAAAAATTATTAAGAAAATGTGAAAGTTTCGAGTTTTGGGTTTTGATGTTTTGGGTTTTGGTACCCAGTTTTTGGTTTTGGGCTCAAGTTTTGGTTTTGGTCTCGAGTTTTGAGTTTTGGAAAATTTCAGGTTTTGAGCAGCACTAATGGCTACTGTCCTGAAAAAATTTAATCTAAATACCTAGTCTATTACTTCAAACATTTGAAAATGCGCAGTTCAAAAAACTTATATCGGTAATAATGCAGTTTGTTGCCCCCCTTTTTTGAAAAAAAATTTTATGTTTGTAAAATCGCCTGTAACCGACTTCCCGGGGGTAATTTTTGACGCTGAATCCGATTCTGGCGTCCATTTACTGCGTCATCTGACGCCACTTTTTGACGCTGACGTCAAAAAAAATTTTTTTCAAAATTAAATTTCAGAATATTTATGTTAAAATAGCTATGGAAGAACTCAGAAATTTCACGCTAATTAAACTTTGCGAGAAGCTGGATTCCTAATCAGGATTCCTAATCTTCCTCAGGGCTACACTCACTTCACCGTTAACCATTCCCAAAACTTTGTCGACCCCAATTCTGGCTCTCACACACAAAATGTTGAATCCATGTGGGGTCATTTCAAACGTAATCGTCACCACTATGGTAATATTTCGCAAACATATGACACTTATTTTCCTGAATTTATTTGGCGCAAAAAATTTGGAGATCGTGCAAATGTATTCTTTAATTTCTGGCATCAGGTTTCTTTGCTTTACCCATGTGAACGCGCTTAATTGTATTTTCTTTATCATTTCTTTGCATAAAATTTAATTTTGAAAAAAATTTTTGACGTCAGCGTCAAAAAGTGGCGTCAGATGACGCAGTACGTCAAAATGGACGCCAGAATCGGATTCAGCGTCAAAAATTACCCCCGAGAAGTCGGTTACAGGCGATTTTACAAACATAAAATTTTTTTTAAAAAAAGGGGGCAACAAACTGCATTATTACCAAATAATATTGTCGAATTTAAATTAAATTTGTACCCTTGGAGTAATGAAGCCGGATGGACTGTCACCGCCGTCGCCACCACCTCCGGAACCTCGTGGCCTTGGCACCCAGTGGCCCTTCCGCTTCAGGAGCCATTGCCGAAAGAGAGCCACACAGAAGGCTAAAATTTTATAAGCTTATAAAAATAATTTTTACCATAAAAATGTTAAAATTGTTTATTATTCAGCAAATATTCCCCTTGTGATGATGCCTCTCCAAGATCGAATTATTTAAAAAAAATCCGTAATTTTTTTTTAATTCATAAGGAATTAAAATGAAAAAGTTAGAGAAAAAACTTTTAAAATTTTTAAGGATTTTTATGACTATCGGGCCATTTAAAATGGCAGCTGCAAAGAAGAAGGAATCATCATAGAATAGTTTAATTTCCATAAATCATTTGTGTTAGGCATTTTTTACAAGTTAATTTAGGTATCCAATAGCCGAATGCTACAGTAGTTAGACATTTTTCTGATGCTAACAAATTTTATAACTTATGTTACTTGGCTTATAAGTTAGTTAGTCCAATTAGGCAAAATATAAAAAAAATTCTTTTAGATTACCGCTCGCCACCACCCGATCCGTGTGGGCCTCGATGTAGTAGAACAGCAGCAGGTTCCCAGTGCGGAACTGCTCCGCAAACTTCTTCATCTGGTCCTGTTCCCAGGGCGAGAAGTCGTCCTTGTCGCATAACCATTTGCGCAGCACCTTAAAAATATCAAATGAATGTAATCGGATATTTTCTGATTTCAATATTTTCTCTGTATCAATTCCATAATAAAAATTAAAGACCTACTAATTGTTCTTTGTTTATCAAGACAATTTTTTTATTTTAAATTTCGCAAAAATTCTGATCAAAGAGGGTGCCCTGATCAGAGAAATTTTTAATAAACAAAGAATTTTTTGGTATCTGATAATGAAATGATTTGTAAAAAAAATTTTATTAGACATTTCTAATAAACATTCCGATAGTTTGTGCCGAAAAATAATAATAAATCAGAAATTTGTTTTACCCATTTCCGTCGTGCCTTCTTGAATTTCATGCGGAAAGCCCATTCCAGCCAGAAGAACAGGTTGCCAAGGTTCACTACAGTTAGGAAGCCAAGCATGACCCTGTGGTTAAAAATAAGTTTTATTATTAGGACCAAAACAACGATTTTGGATTTTTAAATTTTCATAATCTACTAAGTTGTCATTTTGTTCAAATTATAAAATTTATGTTTGATAACAAATTGGATAAAATGTCGAAAAATCCAACAAAAATAATAATAATAATATTCTTTTTTGCTATTTACTCACCACGTGAACAGTGCCGTCCGCTCGTGCCAATTGGCATCCATGTAGCATCGGTAGGTGAGCGTATGGCTATTGCCTGAAATTAATAATATTTTTTATTTTGTTAATAAATATTATATCATAAAATTTAAAAAATATTTTCCCATACCCATTATTATTTATTAAACGATAAATTCGCCTTTTTCTAGACTGTTAATCTAATTTGTTATCGATGCATATTTAGCCAAAATATATTATAATCTTTGAAAAAGTACCTAAATGTATATTATAAAATGGGATTGGTGATTTAAAAAAAGGTATTTTTGAATCTAGATGCCAGCATGAGGAATTCAATGACCTGTACAGGGGCCTATAATTTCCGTAAGATAACTTTATTTCTGGGAATATTTTAATAGCTGAAAAATTCCCGATTTTTAAGCCATAAAAGTCATGTTAAGTTTTCTGTTAAAAAATTAACTAATTTAGGGGCAAATCATCCCCGGAAAACTCATCCCCAACGACTTTAGTTTTGATCATAACTCAGCTCAAAAGCAACCTAGCGATTTAAACTTGGCGTCAAAAGATAGAGCTATATGTTTACTGCTAATAGACAAGAAGGATAATCCGAATTGGCCAACTGGAAAAAAGTTGTGGTCATAGCAGGTCAAAAATAGTGAATTTGGCCAAGATCTGGACATCTTTTTTTTCTTACCTGGATAATTCTGTGAAACTTTTTGCATATGGTAGTATCTTTTGACGCTAATATCATGTTTTTTTGGTTGCTCTTGAGCTGAGTTATGATCAAAACAAAGTCGTTGGGGGTACAATTATATCCGGTATAATACCAGATCAATTATATCTTTTAAGCGGGTTAATATTGGATATCTTCCGGGTCTGATTTTTACCAATGCCCAAATTATTCTAAATGCCAATTTTTGGAAGATTTTCGTGTCGAAAAATGAGTTTCTCACCCAGAGTGACATAGTTGTAGTCGCAGTAGGTGATCCTGGGGATCAACGGCAACCGTGGCGGGTGCCATTCCCAGTCGCGCAACTCGCGGGTGTGCATGCCGAACGGGGAGTAGTAGTGCCCATCTTCGCCCAACAACGGTGTCAATGTTGTGCCGTGCCTTTAAAAGGAAAAAAATTAATTTATAGAAAATCAATAAATTATTTCGATAAGAACATCAATGTGTATATTATTATATCCGGTATAAGACCAGATCAATTATATCTTTTATAGCGGTTAATATTGGATATCTTATATCCAGAGCACCCATACTTGATCTACTACTTTATATAACTGTATCTGTTATATCTATTGATACTGTATATTTATTCATACTTCATAAACTATATATACTCTGTTGATCTTAATATAACTAATGATCTACTATAGCTATTCATACCGTATCTACTATATATTCATACTGTCTACTAGATCTATGATAGTGCATCTAGGTATTATATCCATTCATACTGTATGTGAAATATCTATTTCCCATATCCGTTAAGTATACTGGATCTCATATTCGACTTTTCAACAATCTAAAAAAGTTAGTTACAATTTTTTAAATTTTAATTTAAAATTCGCAGAATGAAGAAAAGGCAAATGTCAGCGATGCAACAGAAACTTCACTCGTTATTCACATGAACAAATCGGCCAATACCTCGGGGATGGAAAACAAAGACCGATTTTTTCATTCTCCTATTCAATAAAAATTCAAGTGTCTGGAAAAATTTTTGCATTGTCTTTCAGAGAGGCAATTTGTCTCATAAGCAATTTTTTTCAGCCAATCATGACAGGGCACATCTCAAAACTTTGATAATAAGATGTCCAGCTATTGTTCAGAAGATGAGGCACGCAGCAATGATCACTTATTGTACGTGGAATATGCCTGCCCGAGTTTGATTTTTCACCCATTTTTGCTAGAAACTTGTCCATATAAAAGTCCCAAGTGAGACACTCTGATCATCATCCATTCATTGGAATCCGATCATTTCTCTGGTTTCAATCCCGAAAATGGCGTCCTTCCTCCCACTTTTGACAATTGCACTCCTGTGTATGGTCGGAGCATCGATGGCCGCTCCGAAGGGCTTTTTGGGCGGTTTGTTCAACATGTATTATGTGCCTACCAAGAAGACCACAACTGAGAAGCCAACAACCACCACGACCGAGGCAGCAACTACAACTGTCACAGGGTAAAATATACATTTTATTAATTGAAATAAACATGATATTATGATATTAAGACCGTATGGCGAGTGCTACTATAACTGCTTGAAGAACAACAACAGCCCATCCGACTGTGCCGAACAATGCCGAACAACTACAACTGGGACCACCACAACT
>LDKF01001576.1:0-21475 GCA_001026735.1 Rotylenchulus reniformis
CACAAACTTTTAAATATAAGCTTCTTGATATTCAGACTAGCTATATGATTGCAATAATTTTGGAATAAGTGGAAATCCATATTTGCATCTTTTACGCCTCAATCCGTATCTTTCATACCTCCAAAATGTTGTTGCGAGCTATCTTTAGCAATTCACATCCAAATCCATGGGACTAATCCGGATTCAGCGAACTGATCCGATCCCATCGGATGTCCATACTGAAAGACCGGAGTTTGGGCGCAAAGTTGGACAGTTGATCACCAATGGATTCGTAATTGTCAATATCGTCACATTCAATGTAAAGACATAGATGGGCAAGCTCACGGAAGGGTTGGGTTCGAAACACATCCAAAATTTGCTGAAATATAAATAATAGTAATAAAAAATGACAAATTCAATCCTCTGAGAAATTAATTTAAAAATGTTAATAATTCGTTGAAAATTTCATTTACATATTTCCGCGAAAATTTTGACCTCAAAAGATAGTTTTTGTTCCAATACATCCAATTGGAGAGCAATTAGTTTGGGCAATTTGTCCAGAAACGGGCAGAATAATGCAGAACCAATAAAAAAGTTGTCCAGTGTAATGCGTAAGAAACGGAGACTGAAAATTTAAAAAATAAATGAAATTGCCGATATTAGGCAGAAGTGGACACGGTTCGGCCAGATTTTACCGGGGCCCGTTTTTTATCTTAACATCTGGGTAAACCACATGAAAATCCACGTGCTGAGAGTCATTTCAGCCTAAAGTGCAAAAATGGGCGTTTGGCCACAAAGTGCAAAGATAACATATTAGTCCCAGAAAAATTTTTTGTTAGACCCATTAGACCTAATGTATAAAAGGAAAAGTTGTGCAGAATTTCATGCTGATTCGAAAATTTCGAACTTCTTATTAGAATTTCGGAAAATTTTTTATACCATTCGATCAGCTTGAAATTTTACACAACTTTTCCTTTTATATTTTTGGTCTAACAGGTCTAACAAAAAAGTTTTCTGGGAGTGATATGTTTTTTTGCACTATTTTCGGGAATTAATTTGTAAGGCTGCAAATTTAAGTCAAATGACTTTTTTCTGCTGAACTGAAATGGCCTAAAAACCACGTAAAACACATTTCAATTTGATCTGACACCTCTGGCTTACATTTTTATTTTACTTTTTTTGACTGTTTTGGGATTTTTGATTTTTCGCATTTTTTATGACTTTTTTGACCTTTGGAGCAAATCTTTAATATTTTTTTCTTATTTTTTTTGTAATTTATAGCTCAAAATCGAAATTTTTTTTGGAATCTATAAAAAATTCAATGAATTTTTGTGTCAAAAGTTAAAAATCGTCAATTTTTATAATGGAAATTGCAAGAAATTTCTGATTTTTCTTAACTTTTATGTTTTAATTTGTTTTATGGTTTGAAATTGCTTCTAAAGACAATAAAAATACATTTACAGAGAAAATTTACTTTTATTCACTTTTTTTGCAATTTCATTCATTTTTGCATTAACTTTTCGTGACTTTTTTTGGCATTTTTGAGTAATTTTCGTGACTTTTTGAGGTTTTTTGTGACTTTTTAAGTCGACTTTTTGGCAATTATTATGACTTTTTTGCAGCCCTATTTATTTGTACTTTTTTGGAAAAAGATTTTTTTGGAAATTTATAAGGAAATTTTTTCAAATTTTTTCTTCCGTGCCTATCTAGGTCGCGCTTTTTTGACGCGCTCTAGGCCATGTAAACCCGAATGGGTTAGCGAATTCGCTAAATATTCATTAATGATATTTTGTTTCATTTTTTAATTGTAGGTAGGAATTTATCATTTCGATTCATTCTTTATTTTTGAAAATCCAAAACAAACTTTTTCAGGTCGGAAATTGGTCTCAGTAATTGTTCGGCGTCATCACTACCATATCCGGTTATGTCCAAAAATAGTGCCGAGAGTTTCGGACAGTCTCTCTGAACCATTGTCATCATTTGTTCTAAGTCGTCGCTGAAAAACTGATTAAAAATGATTAAAATTTATGATTTTGAAATTATATTACATTATAGAGGATAAAAAATGAACGTATTTATACTCTCCCCTGCTGGATGCATAATAATAATGATAACATTATCTTTTATAATATTATAAGCATCAATTTCGAGGCATTTTTGGCCAAATTTCGCTTAAAATGCTAAAATTAGGAAAAATCTCAAAATAAAAAATCAAATACCATCATAACACCATCATAAAGCCCAAAATAGCGGAAAAATACCGAAAATATTAGCATAAAATTTGCTTTTAAATTCAAAACTCGTTTTATTCTCTATTTAATTTCACCATTCTCAATTTTTCCTATAAAAATAGGCTTAACATTTTTTATGGTACTAATTGCTGAATCATTGGTACATAAAAATGCAATGTAGAAAATTTAAATTAAAAAGGGGAGGTAGGGTGAGGAAAAGCCAAGTAAAATATTATTGATGATAAAAAAAGTGTTGTAGTAGGAGGAAAGCAGAATAAAGGAAGGGAGAGCCAACATTTGGTAAAGGATAAAGGTTACAATATGGAAAGGGATGAAATTACTGAAATGGAAAGGTATAAAAATTCGGACACATTTAAAATAGGATAAATTTGGCCTAAATAGTAGATAATAAATAATAACACCACATAAAGGAAATTAATAAATTCGTTTCTGATTATCGCAATTTCCGAATGTTTTCTTCTAGCTTTGAAGAAGCTTCTTTTTCGCATTTTCTTCATCATCCTTGGCTCGGCATGTATGTTCAGTGAGTCGAATGTAGTCCCCAGATGCATTTTCCCAGTACCAGTTGTATGTTCCATCTTCGGATCCCTATTATGGAGCGAAATAGTTGATGTTCAATCATAATGATATTTTAAATAAGATCATAGACTATGTTTTCATTATTAAATGTGTTAATGGACAGAATCTTAGAAATTAGCAAAAAAAGGATTTTAAAATAAAGGTACTAGATTTTTTAAGTTTTTTAAATGATAAAATCTTAGAGAATTTTTCATTATTTGGAGGGGGTACTTTTCCAGTTAATATCCATAATTTTTTCTATATTTACTAAGTATTACATAAAAACATGTAAAGATAATAATTATATAATTTATAAACAAACCAAACAAGAAAAAACTGTCTTTTCTTCACACCCTGGATCCTTTTTAACTACTTCAGGAGTACATTTTCTACATTTTGTTACGTCTTCTTGCCCAACAGGGCAATCATGGTCCCGCTGGAATTCCACACCATTGATCTAAAGAAATATAAAATTGTACGAGCAAAACAAGAATATCATAAAAAAAACAAAAACAAGTGATATTTCAAACCTAAGAATGTAACTTAGAGATTGAATTTTTGATTTGGATCGATATTTTGAGTTATTACTTCAAAAATATCAAATAAAAAACATAGTTAGAAAATTTCTATCATATATCGATTCAATATTTTCAAGAATGACTCAAAATATCGAAAAACAATGACATTATGTTGTGTCGATTGAACTAATGTCCTAACGCTGATCAGCCTGAAATAAAAGTCACAAAACAATCCCATCAAATATCTTTCGGAGTCAATTTATTAAGTATCGAATATTGTGTAACTGACATTGCAATTTTAGCTAAAAACAACATTATGATCCAGATATTTACATATACTAGATTCTAAAAAAAATCGTTTTACGAACTTTCTAGTTTTGTCTTTGTCTTTACTGAAACAGATAAAATAAGAATACGAAGTTGCACGAAGTTTTAGTTCGTGACTGTTGGTCGGGTACTCTCCTACTGTTCGTATTTTTTGAAATCCAGAACTCTACAGTATTTATAAGAGCCAGCAAAAAATTCCATCAAATAAATTGTTTTTGAATGATAAACGTAAAAGTCGCAGGCGCACAAATATCGCGGAGTCAATTTACTAATAAATTTATTTACAAATTTACCATCATTCTGTCCGACCAGGAACAAGTAAATGCAATATATGGCCCCTGTTCTTGCGCACAATCGACTATAGTACCATCACCTGTTGTGCACACATATCCAACACCGGGTTGGCGAATTGGCGAGGGGTCAAAATCATCAATTCCTTTACATTTTTGCCCAAGTTTACCTACGGATTCTAAAATAAAATAAAATTATTAAATTTGTTTTATTGATTTTTATTAAAAGATGAATTATATAAACAATTTTTAAATGCTTAATGCACGACCTGCTTTGTAACCGATTTTAAAGCTAGCACGCTTCAAAGGGTCATGCAGCATAAGCAACACTTCAGTATCATATTTCTCCGCCGTCACCGCAGGCATTTTGTCGTCAGCGAATTTGCAGCAAATATGAGCACCTTAAGCAATTTTGATTTTTTATTTGAATGACAATAAATTCGGTACTTTTCCATCTTACTCTCCTGATTTTTAATTTTTTTGTCAAATCAAATACATCATTTTAGAAGTGATCCTGAGAATATCAGAGTTGTATTATTTTTCATCAAAGCTATGAGTTTTTAATGACATAATGTAAAGCTATACTAAGGGAGGGGCAAAACGTTAGGCCGCCGGTGGGACTCGAACACACATATCTCCTGTCCGGGGAGAGCTTTCAACCATTAAGCTACAGCAGCACGCCTTGCCTTCCACTTATGGATGCTAATCATGGGGTGGAAATCACTCTCGGGAGGCATTTCCTCTTCTCCCTTACACTATGCAAATAAATAAAAAATGAGAAAATTTGATGAAATCTAATAACTATAATATCAGATTCGAGCCCTGCACATGTGAAGACCCGTGATCACTTCTAAAATTGTAAATTTGTAAATATATTTTTTAAAAATTAGTAGAGTAAAGTGAAAAAGTACCATAAATTCTAATTTTTGCCTTATTACAAAATATCGGGAGATCTAGATATTAATTTTAGAATTTTTATCCATTTTCTAATAAAATTTACAGGAGATCTAGATATTAATTTTAGAATTTTTATCCATTTTCTAATAAAATTTACATTTTAAATTGGGCCAGATTTGTATAAAAAAGGATTTTAAAAATGGTTTAAACGAACTGACAACTGACCATTCGCCGTTTTGTCAGTCTTGTACTTTATTTCCAACCACTCATTGCACGGCTCTTCACATTGGAATCCCATTTCAACAAATTCAACAGAAATTCGGGTCTTCATCTGTTCGGCTTTGGACGGATGTTTCTTAAATATAAATATATTAAATTTTTATAATTTTAATGCAGATATTCACTCTGATTCGCCAAATGCATCTTTTTGCACTGGCATGATGTTCCAGAAACTGCGATTTTGATGTTGCAATCAATTCAATGGGACCATTGCATCCTTCATCTGTAAATATATTTGTGTCATTAAATTAAAATAATAAAAATTTTCTTATATGTAAAAGAAATTAATAATATTTCTATGGAATTATTTTTTAGAAATTAATATTATTTTTTAGTAAAAGAATATACTTTTTAACATGGGTGATAATCATTTGGTGAACTATAATTTACTTTTTCATTTCCTAAGATTTTTAATTGAAATTAATTTAAAAGTTTTTTTAGAAAATCTGGACTAGGACTCTGGGTACTTATGTAGTTTGGGTCCGATTTTGAAGTCCCAAAATTTCGATTTTTTCATTTTTTTTAGCACATAGTCATCTAAAAAACGAGTTATTTGGGGTAATATTTATGCTGAATTCGATTCTGACTCCATTTTGATCTAATGCGTCATCTGACGCCAATTTTTGACGTTGACTCAAAATTCTAATTTTTTGAAAAATCGTCTAGAAATGAGTTCCCTGGATAATTTTTGATGCTGAATCTGATTTTGACGTCATTTTTGACGTAATGTGTAAGCTGATATCCACCTGATGTCATCTCTGATGGATATGATATATTAACATAATATGTGCATAGTTGGGATGTCGCTATAGACTCCCAAGCAATGTCTGCATAGTCCGGATGACGCAGACAAAATGAAAGTCTGAATCGGATTCAGCGTCAAATACGGGGATCAGCCAACTCGATACCAAACCACTTCGATAGCCGGTGTCGATATCAACCATACCAGCTCGATACCACCTATGAATAAATGATGACTTTACATAGTGACCCGGCTATCTATGGCAACCAGTGGAGCTTAGGCAAATTCAAGGTTCAATATGTTCGGGCTGAAGGATTATTAGTATTTTGATGTGAATTCTTAGATTTTTAGGTACCGTTGGGCTCGCCGAAGGCGAATCCAACAGCAATATCATCATCGCAAACTAATAACCCCTTTCGTTGGTATCGAACTGGCATGGTTGATATCGAGATGCGCTACCAGCTCGATACCCGGTATCGAGATGGTAGGCGGGCGGTCGTCTAATATTACCCTAGGGAAGCCGTTTTCAGGTGATTTAAAAATTAAAAAAATATATATTGGAGGGGGAGTGAAAAATCGTACGGAAAAAACGGAAAAGTGCCGGATCCCAGATCCGAATTTTGGGGACATCTCCGGACCTACTCTGGAAACAAATCCGGAGTCCGGGTAATGTCCTGGCTAGGCCAAGTCCGAGTTCTAAAAAATGTATTATTTAATGTATTATATTAAAATAAAGCTTCAATTGTATTATATATTGATCTCGATTACAAGAACTACCGCTTTTTTCGAGTCCTATGCATTGAGCACCATCAAGTCCTGGCGGGCATCGGCAGTGTTCACAATTTTGCAACGGGTCAGGATAACCTCCGTTCTTGCAATAATTCCATTTTGTAGTTCCAATTTGACAAAATTCTGACGAATCTTTATTGTAGTATGGATAGTCTGTGGTGCCTTAAATTTGAAAATACTCAATAAACTGCTGCTAGGATTTTGAAAAAATAACACAATGGGCTTTAAAAAGTGCCATTAATTAAATTTGGCTTAAAAATTTTTTTGGAAGATCTTGTTAAGCCAAAAGTTAAAAGGTAAATTCGCGCGGAACAAATCTTTTGGCTTTTTTATTTTTTGAAATTCCTTGAAAAAGTTAGAAAATCCTAATGTTCGATATTTTCGAAAATTCCCAAAAAAAAATCTCAGAGAAAAATAGAGCATAAAATTCTGCACAATTTGTTTTTATACTTTTGTTCTAACAAGGTCGAAGGAAGTTTATAAAGGAGTTGGTCATTGTGGCGCTTTTTTAACGCTCTAGCAACAGAAAAGCCCACAATAGACAAGGTTGATCAGCTTGGCATCTTTGAAACTAAGCTGGGTCCGTTGCATTGAATGCTGGAATGCTTCCTCGAGTGATATAATTGCATAGAAATCTCTTAATTAAATTTATCGTATTTTCTATTAAAAAAGCCAAACATTACTTTATATTAGATAAAAATGCTTCATAATGCATAATTGAACTGAAATCATAGGTCAAATTGCGCTGTTCGGTGTCCTTTATTCTCCTGTAATTGTATTCACGTACTGCTACCCAGACAAATTTGTTCCGGTCCGAACGACTTTGTTCGTGTGCAACCCCTAATGCATGGAGCACTTCGTGTGCAACAATGTATGGCTGTAAATAAAACGAACTATCAGTTGTGACCATTAGCCAATTGATATTATGCAATATTAATAAGCACATCAGTTCTTATTTAGAATTCTCTGTTCCAGTTAGAATCTTCACTTCAGCAGGTGGAACAGGAATTGGAACAGATTAAGCAGGAACTATACGAAGGGGAACACACTGAGTATTTTTTTAGTAAATTTAAACGTGGCGGGACATTTGGGGGTGCCCTGTCACTGTGCGAAAACCGCCATTATGGGCAACGGGGTAAAAATAATTTTTTTTGTGTTTTTAAAAAGAAAATCATTTTTTGCTAAAATTTATATTCGAAAATTCACTTTTTCTGAAAATAATTAAAAATTTCCAAAAAATTAAATTAAATAATAATTTTTACGGATATTTTTAAAATATTGGAGATTTATGGAAATCCTACAAATTAGAGATTTTGGAAAAACTTAAAAATTTTCACATGAATTTTTTAAAAATCAAAGATTGCGAGTTCTTGATATAAAAACAGGAAATCAATCTCTTTAAAAATAAGCATAAAACTAGTATTGGTCGGGATCGGGATCCCGATCCTAATCCCGGATCCCGATTTTCAAAATTCGGGATCAAGATATCCCGATTACAAATTTCGGGATCGGGATTATCCCGAAATCCCGAGATTTTTTCGGGATTTTCAAAAAATGGCTTAAAATGTAAAATTTTTTTAAATAAAAAACTTCAAAAATCGAAATAACATTATCATTATAAAATTTTTAACCCAAAATTTTATTCTGTTAAGGGTTCCGATGGAGAAAATTTGAAAGTTTGCAACATTTTCTTTTTTGTAATTTCACTAGATTGGGACCTGGGTAGAGATACTCGAGAGTCTCGGTCTCGTGTCGAGATTTTTCTCGGGTTTTTTGGGTCTCGGTCTCAAATCTCGGTTTTGGATTTTGAGTCTCGGAAAATGAGACTTTTTTACACTGGATATTCTGGCATTTTTGGAAAAAAATGATCAGAAAAATTCGATTGAATATGTCGATAAAAATTAAATTTTTTCCGCAATTTGTTCCAATTACATTTTCTTTTAAAAAAGGATCGAATTCATCAAAAATCCCAAAAAATTGTTACATTGCAATCAACTCGCAAACAACAAATTTTGGAAAAATAAAAAAATTTTCAGGGAATCGATGAAAAAGGAAGAAAATTGACAAATTTTGTTCAAAATTTGATCAAAATTTCAAAATTTTATACTCGAATTTAAAAAAAAAATCTCGGGTCAAATCTCGGTCTTGGAGCCAAATATCGGCCTCGTTTCTCGAGTCTCGGGAAAAATCAGGTCTCGAGTATCACTAGGCCTGGNGGATCGCCGGAGAAAAATTGAAATTTTGGACCATTTCTTAAGAAATTTTGCTCTTAAAAAGAAGAAAGATACGACTCAAATAAAAGAATCGAAAAATTTTCGGGATCGGCCGGGATTGAAATCTTGAATTTCGGGGTACAGGATCCCGCATTCGGGATCGGGATCAGAAAATCCTGATCCCGAAACATCGGGATCCCGGCCGGGATCTCGACCAACCCTACATAAAACAAAGAATAATGGCGGATTTCGCACAGTGCCCATAATGGCGGTTTTCGCACGGTGCCCATAATGGCGGTTTTCGCACAGTGGCCTGGCACCCATTTGGGGACCAATCGTTATAACTCGGCTCAATTGCAAATTAGAAAAACAAATTTATTTATAAAATAGAGCAAAAAATGAGCTATAAAATAAGCTTAAGCCTGTCCAAATTGGTCCAGCCAAAAAATGTTATTGCCAACATAATATGAATTTGGCTTAAATTTTAGCTTGGCCTAACTTATTAATAGCAAACCAATTCGAAAATGTATTGTTGTATCCTTGGGTCGTCGGAAGAGTCCAAGAGACACAATGAAGAATAATTGTTTATTGAATAGAATAATGGAACAAGGATGGGAAGTGAAGAATGAGGAAGGAAGGCAAAACGGAAGTGACAAATGCTGGAAAATGGATCACTTATATAGGTGGAGATGTGAAGGAAATACAAAGAATAATTACATGAACTGGGATACAAGCGAGAAATAATACAACTAAGAAATATTATCACACGTGACAAGAATCTTATGTCGATCATGCTCATATCCACAACATCTCCCTCTTTATTCCTGAAGTCCCCCCAGCACATCAGAGTCCCGTAGATCACGTCTGTCCATGTATGGGGCCCCCATCTGATCGAGCTATAGTCGAGCGAGGCTCTTCCGAATGATCCGTTGTGGAGCACGTAGTCGGGCGGGGCCCATCTGAATCTGTACTCGTGCTTGTAGACGAGTGGGGCCCGTCTGAATCCGTAGTCACACTGGTCGTCGCACGCCCTGTAGTCGAGCACGTTATCGCACTGACAGTCGTCGAACCATGCTTCTGAACGTCGGTGGACTTCCGTTGCTTCTTCGTCGGATGACTTCGGAGCTGGTTTGCGTAGCGGTGAACCCTCGTGCCAAGCCTTGGTACTTCCACACGGTATCGCTGCGAACCGTCCACACGTTCAATGATCGTGCCTGGAATCCACGTTGCTTGTCCATTGCTGAAGTTGAGAAGCTGAACTGGATCTCCGGCTTTGAACATCGAAGGCTTCTTTTGGCGGAATGATGTGACATCAGCTTTCTTTTTGCTGCACTGAGCATCGAAGCGTACAGACTTCTTTGAAGTTGACTTCTTGGCTTGAACACTGCCCTGAGTCGAATCACCTTTTGCATTGGTGTACAGGCTTCTTCCGAATTGACTTCTTGGCTTGAACATCGCCCTGAGTCGAATCATCTTTTGCGGGATTTGGCGTTGAAGTCGCACTTCCTAGCCATTGTAGTAGGTTGAGCTTGCGAATCCATGGTGCTCCAACCAGATCCTGAACAATCGTCTTGCAGACGTATGCATCGAGGTTCTTCACTTCGTCCTCATGCTGAACTTCGCAATTGATCCTGCCATCGAATTGGAATCTTCTGCCAGTGCATTCTTTGGCTTCGATCTCTGCGGGCATCAATGTTGGACGACCGAGCTTTTCCCATGTCTTCATCGTAATGACCGTGACATCTGCTCCGGTGTCGACCTTCATCTTGCAATCAATGTTGTTGATCTTCAGAACTGCTTGAATTTCATCGGAATCATCGGAAGTTGCGTAGGCTGAACTGACGGTCACTGTATGAACTGTTGCTGCCGTCACAGTTGCCTTTTGCTGAACTTCTTTGCCTTGGCAGACGGCTCTGATATGTCCCTTCTTCTGGCATTGGTGACATATAGCCTCTTTGAACTTGCACTGATCACGTCGATGTCCCGTTTGTCCACAAGAATAACAATGCTTGAATCCAGGAGTTGAGCCTTCGGGATCATGGCGACTGATGTTCTTCTTCTTCTGTTGCTTCCATTGCTCTGGATAAGAAGATAGTCATCGATTGACATCGTCTTGCATTGAGACAGCAACGTAGCATTCGTCCGAACCGATAGGAATGTCCGGCATGCTTCACGAAGCTTCTTCAGCGTAATGTCTTCATTCTTCCTTCGCGCTTCTTCAAGAATCTGCAGGCACTTCTGTCGTAGATCGTGGTGATCATCACATAAGGCCGTAATCAGAATCAAGCATTTCAATTGCTCTTTGCAACATGGCGAGAATCCGGAATTTTCACATGCGGCATTGACTTGGTTGAATATGGCCATGACATCTTGGTTCGGCCGTTGTTTCAGTTTGAAGCATTCATACTGTCGGACGTACACTGTCCTTCAGTTGCTGAACGGCGTCTTCGAATGCTAGATCGTCTGGCTGCAAAGGCTGGATGCTGTCCGCGAAGTTGGAGTAGTCTTCATCCGATAACTTGCTGACCAGCAGTCGCACTTTGGTAGCGGAATACAAGTCCTTGCCATCTTCCTCGAAGAATTTGCCATACCGCTGGTACCAGGCATTGAAGGTGGTGCCACTTTCAGGATCGTAGACGAACTTCCCGATGCGGTTGTCGAGCGAAGAGGCGATCGTTGCATACTGCGCACTTTGAGCCACAACTTGCTGCACTTGAGGTTGCTGCGCTCGTTGCTGATTCTCCAGGAGTTGGGCGACCAATTGAGACTGTTGCTCCAGCATTTGCGTCAATCGTTCAATTGTCTGGTCCTTGCTTGGTGCCATTTGCGTTGCGAATAATCCTTGACTTGAAGTTGCGTTGAATAATCCTTGAGGTTCCGTTGCTGACTGCGCCAATTGTTGTATCCTTGGGTCGTCGGAAGAGTCCAAGAGACACAATGAAGAATAATTGTTTATTGAATAGAATAATGGAACAAGGATGGGAAGTGAAGAATGAGGAAGGAAGGCAACAAATGCTGGAAAATGGATCACTTATATAGGTGGAGATGTGAAAGAAATACAAAGAATAATTACATGAACTGGGATACAAGCGAGAAATAATACAACTAAGAAATATTATCACGCGTGACAAGAATCTTATGTCGATCATGCTCATATCCACAACATGTATAAGCAATAAAATAGTTTTTCTAACTTGCAGTTGAACTTCTTTTATAAAAAATACCAAATGTCTGGTCCCCAAATAGCCAATTTAAAATAATTTTTTTAAATATCACTGATTGTTCAAAAAATCACAAGAATTGAATTTTTTTTATTTTTGGATTTCGTACAGGAATTTTTTGGATTTCGGACAACAGAAAAACTTTATTTTGGATTTCGGACTCAAATTCTTATTTTATTTCCGTTTCTGGAGAACAATTTTTAGAATTTAATTATAGTTTTTTTATAATATAAAAAGTCGAAAAATTATTCCCTAGACGTCGTAAAAGCGCGAAAATGGACTGCTTTCTAATTGGTGCCGAAAATATTAGGCCTTGTATGGTCTTATAGAAAATACGGTAGTAGTAAAAATCATGTGTCAGTCAGTCCCTACTTAAACCATTCCAGTTCAATTGCAATTCTGTTTTCAGTTCCAATTTTTTGCCACAGAATAGCAATGGAACAGACGAACAATTCCACCTTCTGGGGCCTATTTCAATTCACATCACATCCTTGACTTGCTGACTTGATTTGATGATCACGTCATGGGCGCGGAGGCTGTTTCAATTACATCATGCGAATCCTTGATGTGACAAATCACATCAAGTCAGCAAGCGTTTGTTTCAATTGGTGTTGATGATCGAGTCAAGGATGTGATGAGCAAGTCCATGATGACATCATGGGCGGCCCGCCGTGATTTATCATACGAAGGCGCTTCGTATGACATTTATCATACGAAGGCGCTGTTTCAATTCCCTTCCACATCAAGTCAAGGATAAGATGCCCGCAAAGGGAAACATCATGGGCTGCGCATACGGGCTTTTGGGTCCGTATTTTCCACATCATATGTAGAATAAAAATTAATTAAAAATATTTAAAAAATTATTTCAAAATAAATTTTTTGTAATATATCTATATAGGTATCAAAATTAATTGCTTATTCGCAGCAGTCCAAAGTAAGTAAAAATTTTTAAAGGAATTATTAATTTTCAAAACGAATTCAAATAAAAATTTGCCACTTTAATTTTTTAAAATCTTGTACATATTTAAATGCAATAATTATGGCAAATTATTAATTAAGAAAATAAGAAATAAAGAATGAATTAGATCTTGTTTAAAGAATTACCCAATACATAGAAAGCCTTTGAGTTAAAATTTTTTAGAAAAAATTGTCCAAACTTGACCCAAAAGAAAAAGTACCGTAACAGCACATCTTATGCAGGAACATCACATCAAGTCCGAAAAAAAAATAATTGAAACAACACCATGATGATCACATCATGATCGGGTACACTTGCTCTCATCAAGAGAATTTCCCGGTGTGATGTGATCATACCCATGACTTAATGTGAATTGGGCCCCAGGAATTGGAACTGGTCCAAAAATGGTGAAACAGTAAATATATTGTTACCAGAAATACAATTATTACAATTTCCATATGGATAATTCGCATAGCCCAGTAACACTGCTTGCCAATATTAACCAGGTGAAGTTGAGAACCTTTTTTGAACCCAAGATGAGGAACCCCGCAACCACCACCATAATTAAACTTTAAGTGCGCGATGCTTTGTTCCTTTGCTTCATCACAATTAATATGTTCAAATTCCACACAAGTCAATTCTCTGTTCAATAAAAGAGTGAAACAAATTATTTTGGTACTTGTCTATTTTAGGTTCCGTTTTTTTCGTTTTTATGCCAAATTTTTTTCGTAAAAATCTTCTAAAAAGCTCACTTCAAACGGGGTAATTTTTGACGCAATTCGCCTTCTGATGTCATTTTTGACGTTTATGTCATTTTTTAAATGGTATTGATATCTACATGTTGCATCACAGCTATATATAAAATATGTAGTTAAATTTAAAAAATTCTTAATTGAATCATTCGGAAGAAATGATTCATCGAAGATAATTTAAAAAGCATCCGATTTTATGTCTATGGCTCGAGAAATTTCTCACCTTCGGAATCAAATTTTTATAAACTATTAAATATTTTACTCACTCGATATGGTCAAGACCGATAGTGATATTATTCATCCATTGATTGCGATCTACATCTACATTTTTAAAAAATTATTAAACATAAAAATTAATTTGAGTACCATCATCTGTTGGACCAAAACAATAATGGATCGGCATTTCCCAGTGGGAATCAGGAGAAAACTGGCGTTTTGATCGCTTGTAACTACCCATGATGTTCTTTTCACCATTCTTTTTGCAACCTGCAATTTATTGAATTTTTAGGTCATTTATGATAAAAAAATTAAAAGTAATTCATGTCTTAAATTTTTTAATTTAAGGAAAGTAAGAAAATCTGGATCACATTCTTTATTTCCGAAAGCCAAACCTTTGACGATTTTTTTCGAACCAACAACTTCTATGAACTAGGACTAAAAAGGAATTATAAAATACAGAGAAGTGTATATTGAAAATTTTCTGAAAGGTAATTAGTCCAAAATTTCCAAAGGGAAACTTTTTTTTTCGGCGCTGCGCCGCAACTTTTTTTTCAGGATTTTTAGCCATTTCTCTGGAAATCGCAAGCTGAGCGATTTCATTTTTTATGAATAATTAACATGGGCTTGCCTTCAAAATGTTCCAGAAAAAATAATTCTTTACAGTTAGAAAAAAATGGATACAAATATCTCTTTAGGCTCATATGAAATCGGGTTTATGGGCCTGACACCAGTCCTAAATTTTACAGGTCTTCTGGGCAAGAGTTGAATCCTCTTTAAAAATCCAGTCCTGGAACCTAAATGTAGCCCATAGCAAGAGGTCTCAAAACAGCCTAGAGATTTTCTCATAAATAGTAAACTTTATTGATTTTAACCCCTAGCTATCCAAAAATCAAGGGTTTTTGCAAGTGAAAAATATTCCGGCCCAAAATAATACCCTTGATGAATATTTGCAATAATTGACAATATGCTCAGAAAGAGGCGAGTTTTCTGCCTAGATTTGATCGCTTTAATGATTATGATAGAGTTCAACTATAATTTTATTTTCGTCCGTGAGAAGGATGGGGGGTACCTGCGGCGCAGCGCCGAAATTTTTCCACACATTTTCGTCTTGATTTTTATTACAATGAATAGGCATTTTGTATCTAATGATAATTTTTGTACACAATTTTGTTGCGCATCTTTTGATAGTTAGGAAAGTCATTTAATTTAGGAAAGTCATTTAATTTAACTTTTAAAAAAGTTATCCACTTTTTAGTGTGGGACAGGACTTTCTTGTCACCCTGTACTAATTAAAAAATTCCTAAAAAACCTAAATATCGAAGAAAGGGGATTTCTCTATAATTTTAAATTCTTTTTTTTTGAAAAATTTTTACCATGAGAGAGCATAATATTCTGAAAAATTGTGTTATAATATCGTCCTATAGATTAGGAATTTTTTTGGGTATACATAGTTTTTGGGTATACATAGTTCATTTAATTTTCCTTCTCTGACCGAATTTACAGTGTCTGTCAATGTTATCTCCAATTTTTCCCTTTTATCCTCGCCTTGAAAAGACAATATAAGATAGAAGCAAAAATCATTCACTTTATTTAATTTTTCTTTGGATTTATTGATATTCATTGAAAAAAACCTTATGCTGTAGCAGTTATGCTTTTTTCATGCTAAAATGTTAAATTAATGATAATTTCATATTATAATGCCCTATTTTCTCTAAATATTTTCTTAAAATACCGTAAAACCTGTATTACAATCCCGGGGGTTATATTTTTTATCCCTCTCCAGAGTGAGTCTATTACAGGGAGAGGGCTCAATTGCAGGGGGGTTATAATACAGTTTTTACGATAAGTCCTTTCGAAAGGAGATTGAAAAATAAGGACTTTTGATCTTTTTTAGTACTTATTAATCAATATCCGGTCCAATTTAACGCCTAAAATTTATGCCAAATATTTTTAAATATTTATATCCTATAAAATATTATATTTTTTATTTAATACATTTTCTCTGCTTCGTTAATAGCTGTTCCAGGAGTTCACTTGTCAACATTTGGTAATCCCCTAACGTTATTTCCTGATTGTTTGTATTCTCACATCCAGGATATAGTATATGCTTATTAGTTACTGATGAGCGTTTTCTTCTCCAACTTTTAGGGATATTATTTTGTTTGACAACATTTTTGGGGGTCAGGCGCTCCAAAGGCTAAAAAATAAAAAAATTATGATTTTATGTATTAAAAATTTTTTTAATTAAAAGCGATTTAAATGTACAAATATATTTTAGAACGGCTAAAATAGAATCAATAAATTGGCGAAAAGCTGGATCAATAAAAATCTTAATCATTAGCGTTGTGAAATGCATTTATTCATTTCTAATATAAAAATTCCTCTTTTTCTTGATTTTTGTTTCAATTTTATTTGCACTCGAACACATTATATATTAAATTTATTAATTACGAAAGATTAAAAAATATATTTATTTTCATCTGTGCATTATTATTAATAAAAAGGAAACCAACAATATTAGTAGGAAGAGGTGGATATTCATCAATATCATCCGGACATTGACAGTCCTTTTCCAGCCCCTCTAATTCGCGTTTGCCTTTCGCCAACCTGTCAAATTCTTGTTTTCCACCAACCAAGTCACAGTAATTAATGGGACGAACATACTGTCGATAAAATCCATTATTTTTGCAATAATCGTAATTTATTCTTGTATTAATATTTAAAAATAATAATCTGAAAGATTATACTAAAAGAGCGTTCTATAGTATTGCGTTGAAAAAAGTACCAAATGAAGAATGAACCCCTTTATATTTTTAAATTCCTAATTTTATAGACCAAAGTATAAAAGGCAAAGTTGTATAGAATTTTAGAGTCTATCTTTTGGCCTTTTAGTTTTACGATTTTCCTTAAAGTTTCGAATATTACGGTTTTTCGATAAAAAACGAACTTTTATAGAAAATTTGAGAAAAATTTTTTGATAAAATTCTGCATAATTTTATCTTTATACTTTCGGTCTAACAAGGTCTAAAAAATGTTGGCGAATTTTTTTTTCATTTGGCATCTTTTTCAACGACCTAACACTGGAGTGTCTCCAACTTTTGGAGACAATAAATACCTATTTTTTCAAAAATTGTCCATTTAATATATTTAGGGATGGTTTACAGGGAGAAAAAAAAGTATTTTATCATCTAATTATAAATTTCAAATTTGGTCGGATAATAATTGTTCTTACACAATTCAGCTTCCTTCTTTCAGTAGTTCCGTTCAAATGCAAGAAAATGCCTTGACCGCACTCTTTGTTCCCATTAAAATAGTACTGCAAATTATGCCGCCAATTTGTGTTGTTCTCATCTTGTGAAAAAATATCGCGGCCCAAGAATCCGAGAGCATCGGTCTTAACAAGAGAACTAGTTGTCAACGGAGATTACCCGATATTTGAGCCTCATTCCTCATCACGATATAAAAATACTACAAACACATCTTTTATGTCAAAAATAGGGGAAAAAATAAAGATAAATGAGCCATAGTCCATTTGAATTTCTCCATTTTGAAAGATGTTATGGTCAAAATATAGTGCTTTTGGCCAAAACCATTTATTTTGGCCATAATCTTACACAACAGACCAATTCAAATGGGTTTAGGCTCAATGAATCGCTTATTTGTATATAGTCCCTCTTTATCAAATAACACTCACTTATTAAAACGCAAGGAAACGCCATGCATACCAGGGATGTCGAAAATCGATTTTCAAAAAACGGGAGGCGGGAGACGGGATAACGGGAGGCCAAAAAAACGGGAGGAGAAAAAATACGGGAGGCGGGATTGACCAAAAAGACGGGATTCGGCGGGAGACGGGAGGCGGGAGTTTTCAAATATTAGCAAAAAATGTTTTGTTCATATTCAAATTGTAATTTTTATATTGTGGTGCATAAATAAAAGATTCTCCAAAAATGTTTTGCATACCGTATATACTGTTTTAATTAACCATGGTTAATAATTTTTCAACCATTTTTTTAGGTGGTTAATTATTACAGGGTGGTTAAATATTACAGGTTGGTAGATTATTTTTCAAATGTTTTCGTGCCAAAAATTTGTTTAAGACCATAATTTTTCTAAATTTTCTCCGTCGGCCCCTATCGGGACCAGTGCTTTCGTGACCGACCATTTTCCGGTCATTAAATGACCACTGGCCTGACCGAGAGTCCGGTCAGGATCAAATGACTAAAAATTTTTGATAAATAAAATAAATAATTAAATATAAAAAATACAAATAAAATAATTATTAAATAATAAGTAAAAATAAATGAAAATAATCAAAAATTTTTTGGAAATTCTGCTAAAAAGGAAAAAAGTAGGGATTATCGGAGTCAAGCCGATTTTTTTTTATTTCTCCCATTTAAAAAATTAGAGGCATTTTTCCGTCCCGAAACCGATTTCCCGGTGTTTGATAAAAATTGTAGAATTGCATNGGGGGACTTGGGATTTTGGACTAACGCGCAAGCACGATTTTAAGCGCCCTTAAATAAATGTAGACGCCTACAACTTTAAAATTATGTAGAATTATTTATTCTTTATTAGCGCTTTTTAATTTTTGGAGGAAATTCATCTAGATCAAAATTTTATAATATCGTGAATAACTTCTTAAGGGACCTAAAATAGTTAAGGACGCTTAAATTTTTAAAAGCGCCTAAACTACAATTTTTTTTCTTTTACATTAGACGAAATTTTGTTTTGTTGAGACGAAATTTGGCTTTTCTGGCTGCTTAGGGGAAATTTGGTTTAGAAGAAAATCCCTAAAAGGCCTAGACTAATTGTAAGTAATAGCTAAATGGCCAAATGAAGGAACAAAAGAGTATTGTTGTACAAATTTTATTCTCTATCTTTTGCTCTTTTTAAATAAATTTTACCGAAAATTTCGAAATTTTTCGGAAAAACGATTTTTCGCATTTTCAAAATTTCAGAAAATTTCAAGCCAATTCAGAAAAAAAGGCCAGAAAAAAGGCCAAAAAACGGCCAGAAAAAAGGCCAAAAAACGAAAAAAGAGTTGGTTGGCTATTTTTGGGTGGTTAATTATTACAGGGTGGTTAATTATTTTTCAACCTTTTTCCAGGGTGGTTAATTATTACAGGGTGGTTAAATATTACAGGTTGGTTAATTAAAACAGTATTTACGGTAGACCCCTTTCAAAAGTTGAAGGCGGCGACAGAAAACGATGTGCCAATTTTGTAAAAAAATGATAAGGAAAATATTGATAAGGATCTGCACTTTTTGGTAATTTTGGCCCCCTCAAATAATCATTAGCTTCCACCTATAATTTAAATTTCACTACTTAACTCAATGTTTAAAAGAAAAAAATTATTTTATACTAGAGACCGGACAACAGGTTCGTTCAATTTTTTTCGAAATAAAACTCTAACTCGAAAAATTCAAAAAAGTTTCGATCGAGTTCGATCGGTCCGGTCTCTATTTTATATCAATTCTTTTTTAAAAATGTTTAATTTTTCTGCCAAATTTTTCCTCTCTCGACCTACTAAAAATTTTTGATTTTGAGCTTGTGAGTGAGAAGGAACTAGGAACTCCTTGTATCCTCTACCTATGATCTCCACTGGGGAATGCTGGCGACCCTACCTAGGGTAAATTTTGAAAAATTTAGATACTTTTGATAATAAAGTTGAATATATTTTGGTATGGTCGGCGGCCCCGATAGGGGCCGCCGGAGAAAATTTTGAAATTTTTGAGTTGAGAACCTCATTCTTAGGGGTGCATTTTTTGGGTCCCCATTCTTAGGGGTTTATTTTGGCGGGAGGAGGCCAAAAAGACGGGATTCGGCGGGAGACGGGAGGCGGGAACGGTACGATAGGCATCCCTGATGCATACAGAAAAATAGAGCATGGGAAAATATGTTAAAAGCCAAAATATTGAAGGCCCATAGAAAGAACAATTTTTCCATATAAGAATGAATTGTCTACATTTTTTTTCATTTTCATTTTGACACGGCGATGGGATTCAAACCCACGTCCCGGGAATTGCCGTCCCGTGTGATAGACCACTACACCACGCCGTCGACCAGATATTATGGAAAAGTCCACCAACTTACAACTCTATCGAAATGTTCGGGAATCAAAATTTAAAAAAAAACTAACAGTTTGGGCGAGTTCACTGAAGTTGCCAGCTGTATCGGAAGTCAAATTAGCTTCAATATTGCCAGCAAAATCGTGCTCTTTGTCGTTCGGATCAATCATCATGGCGAAAATTGAATTGTTCTTACCAACACGAATGACCAAAAAATTGTTGCTAAGTTGATGATTGTAATCCATAAAACCCAACGTTGTGTCCTTATTCACTGGTCCGGTGATCAAAAATTCCTTGGTGAAGTTGTACCTTTAATTTAATTTTTATTTAAATTAAGAATATTACTGAAAATTTTTGAAAAACTGAGGCGGTTCTAGGCCGTATGGTTTTATGAGTATTAATAGGGTTGTCATGAAAATCCGAGTTAGTAAATTCGATAGCAAGTTAAAATTTTAAGTAAATACATTCACAGAATTAAAGTATCTAGGATTTAAAACTTGCTAGATTTAACATTTTTCAAACTCACTTTGGAATTTCATTTAAATTTTTTCAAGATCTGTATTTTTCAAAAAAGTCTAATATCAAAAATTCGCAAGCATCTGATTTTTTAATTTAAAAATTCCTGTGATTTTAATAAATATCATAAGCCTGATTGAGGTCTATTGGGTTTTTTGAATTTTTATAGCTTTTGGTTTTCTTTTCGGTTTTAGAAAATTTTCACAACCAAAAAGTTTTTAACCCTGCGAATAAAATTTATTAAATTATAACTTACTATCGAATTTCCCTAGCACATATAAACCAATGGAATACTACTCACTTTTGCTCCGAAAAAGACAATGTGATGTTGTAATGCACTCTGTAACCGACTTCATATTTTGTTCCTCCGGTGAAAATCGTAAAATTCACTCGTCTCGAGCATGCGCCGACCGAAATTCCGTGCATAACAGCCAATTTTCTACCCTTTTCTATCTGTTTTTGTTGGCAAAATTCGGCAATCGTATTATTGTGAATGTTAGAAAGCTAAACGAAATAAAAGCAGTGAAATATACATTTATCTTGTACCTTTACAGTTTTTGTCCTATTTTTAACCCCCAAATTTTGGGGAAATTTTTCATATTTTGCTGTAAAAACCATCTTTCTGGTGTAATTTTGCTGGGGTAAAAACCTTCTGTGGTAATTTTGACGATGAATCCGATTCTGATGTCCATTTGGGCGTAATGCGTCATCTGAAGTCACGTTTCAATTTTTGCGCATCCCGACTACGCATATTAACCCGCAAATTTGGAAAAATTTTGGGGGTTAATTTTGGGGGCTTGGGGGTTTATGCATGCGACATCCTAGCTATGAACCTATTTTATGGTATGATACAAATATAATAATATCTGCATAGCTGGGATTCCCCCCCCCCC
>LDKF01001577.1:10941-23285 GCA_001026735.1 Rotylenchulus reniformis
TCGACTACGGATTATTCTGAAGAATCCTGCGTGATTGAGGTCGATGACTCCGTGGACTTAGATGATCCTTACTCGTTGATGGAACAGATCACCTGGAACGGACCTGCCCTTCGGGAACAATCGCGACAGCTTCGGAAATAAAAAGGGGAGATGTTGTGGATGGTGATAAGACAGATATCAAGATTCCTGTGATCATTCATTCATTATGTATTTTCATGTATCACACGTGTAATCATACTGTAATCATTTCTTCATTTCCTATCATTGCATGTATTCCTGTCTCACATATCATATATTCTCTCTTGCATTTCCCTCCCATTCTCTACCTATATAAGTAGTGCATTTTCCATCATTTGTCACTTCCATTTCCATTCCAGCTTCCACTCCTCCTTCATATTATTCCCCTGTTCCATTCTATTGTCCTATTATTGTCTTCAATAAATTCTTCACAAGGACACAACAGAGACTGAGAAAAAAAATAATGAAAATCGTAAATTTGCTAAATAACCAATTTGCTAATAAAATATAGCAAATCCTAAAAATCATAATCGTCGACCATTCTTTCTATCTTCAAAAATAACTTTTATATAGATTCCAATTTTTACTAATTATCTAATTTATTTTATTTTGAAAATATTCACTATTCGATTTTTATTCGATATTCGGTCTTTTTGGTACCGAATATTTTCTATTTTCGGTATTCGATTAGGACCCATCGAATATTAAACTTTAAATTTTTTTATATAGGAATTCGTAGCTCAGTTTTAAAAAAAACAACACAATTTTTCTGGTCTAATTTGTAATATAATTTTCAAAGATCCGATAACATTGGTATCACACAAGTGAATTAATATAATTTTTGTAACCCATAAAAATTTAGCTGAATAATTTTATTAAAAATTTCTTTAAAAAAACTTCAATTTAATGGATCATTGGCTAACATGCAATAAATAACAAATTAAATAAGATGGATGTATTCAATAGGTGAATGCTGAAGATTTTACCGTTGGTCTCTTTTTCGGCGAGCTCATTAGTAAGAATCCACAACAAAAACTTAATAATCCTTCAGCCCGCACCTATTGAACCTTGAATTCGCCTAAGCCCTGCCGTTTGCCATAGAAGATAGCCGGGTCATTATGTAAAGTCATCATGTATTCATAGGCGGTATCGAGATGGTATATACGGGATGACAAGAAAGTTCTGTCCCACAATAAATAATGAATAACTTTTAAATACACGAATGAAAAAAAATCAAATATTGTCAAAAGATGCGCAGCAAAATAGGGTATAAATACTTAGGGTGTGTAATAAGTTCTGTCACCCTCATATGGTTTTTGTAAAAATATTTTTTAAAAATCAAAAAACATCAATTAAACTTCGATTTCTCCGGCATTATTATCGATGATATACTGCCACTTTTTGGGCAAAAGAACAGTACTATAAGTGTAAAGTTCAGGGGAGCTAGAAGCAAAATAAAATCGGAGGTCATTTTTGACATTGTCAAATTAGGCTAAATTTTTCTCGACAATGGAATGGGCTATCGAATCGTTGCAAGAGATTATCTGATAGTACACAATTTTAAGTAAATTCTAGCCAAAAATGAGCTTCCTAGTTTAATTGTTCAATTTTTTACAAGGCGCCTTTTTTGAAACATCGATTTTGAGCCCATCGTCCAAAAATTATATTTTTAATAAAGTGACCAAAATAAGCTCTGAATAATAAATTTTTGAATTATATGACATATTAGTGAATAATAAAATTAAATAAAACTGATTTTGTCTTTTGAAAAAATCCCAAATTTGAGATTCTCACATTGACCTTAGAAATTGGCCTAATTTTTAGGTGTTTTTGTAGATCCCATAACAATCTTGTTTGAATTTTCTGAATTTTTACTTTTTTGCTACTCAAATGAGGGTACTTTAGCCTTTTGTTTTGCGCAAATTTTGGGTCCCCATCTTTGCGGAATAGTTCAGCTAGAGGCCAAAGAAAAAGTAGAGTCAATTGTCAATTTTGGGTGTAATTACGAAAAAAATTATATTAAAATTTATTACTAATTAAAATTATTTTTTCTTATCAAAAATGTAAGTTTACATTTTAATATACAAAATAAAAAAAAGAGCAAGTGGATTGATGCTCAAATTAGATAGTTATGAATTTTTAAAATGCCTCTATGAGAGGTTGACAGAACTTATTACACACCCTAAGTATATATATTAGATTTTAAATTACCTGCCCTTAGCCCGGAAATAAAAATGAAATTGCGCGGAAACTTTTTTGTAAAAGCGCCGCAGCCTTTTTCCAGAAATTTTGGTCAAAACTCTAAGAAAAGTCAGGCTAATCAAATCCAAATTTTTTGATAATTAGTATAAGCATTGGCCTTCAAAATGGCTCAGGCGGAAAAAATCCTTAAACCAAATTGATTAAAAATATTGAGATTTTAACGTAGGGATATTTTTGAGCTATGCAATTTTTGAGGGTCAAAAATTAGGTGGTCCTCAAGTTGCAAGGCTTATACTTTGCTGATTTTAAAGTAAGGGAAACAATTTTTCTGTGAATAGATAGATCAATGAATCTTCTATAAAATCAATGAAAAGCGGTTTCTAAAATGTTTCAAATAGAAAATTTAATTGATCAATAATAAATTTCGTCTCTGCGCCGCAGCTATAGTTTGAGAAATTAATTCATAATAGCTTTTATCAATCAATAAAATTAAAAAAATTTTAATTGTAAATTGTGGGGATTTTTTTGCTCTATTAAATGGTTTAAGAATATTTTTTTAAACAATCAATCACAGATTTAATAGGAATTTTTAATAAATAATTTTATTATCTATCATAAAATTTCAAACCGAGGTAGCAATTTTCGAATTTTTTTATTTCATATTTTGGCAATCTTATTCCATTGTTTGCTAGCTTGAACTAATACAGAATTGAATGTGCTATAAAACTATATAAAGAATTAAGCAATCCATCTTTTCGGAGAAAAATTAGAGCAAGTGAAAAAGTGGGACAGGACTTTCTTGTCACCCTGTAGGTGGTATCGTGCTGGTATGGTTGGTATCGAGATGGCAAAACCAACTCGATACCTGGTATCGAAGTGGTTTGGTATCGAGTTGGCTGATCCCCATGGTAAGCAGTATTTTCAAAAAAAAATTGGAAAAATTTTTTTGTAAAAATGAAATAGGATTTTTTTTGTATTATTTTCCATTTATTTGTCTAAAAAATCCGAAGACATCAATTTTAAAAATTTCAAACCTTAATTTTCAAAATTAAAAAAAATTTTTGGTGAAAAAATTGGCGCCACTTCTAGAGAAAATTTCGAGAATTTGCGCCTTATATTGAAAGGGTTCCGACCAAAATTTTTTTTTCACTGTCAATTTTCGTACTTGTTGAAAAAAAGGTCCACAGATTTTATATTTTACCAGGTAAAAGAATAAGCGTCATAAGTCAAGATTACTAAAAAAAATATTAGCGTAATCTCCGAAACCTTTTCGCATTACGTATCATTCATTTTTTAGCACAGAATATCGGAATGCCTAAAATGTTCAGCCGAGCCAGAACAACTACTATTTGAACAATGAATATGAAGCATTATTAATAGGGAGATCAAGATCGGTATCCTGAGAAAATTTTGCTTAAGAAATCAAAGAGCCGTTGATCTCCATTAAAAGGAGGTCAAATTCTTTATTTTTTATTTTTCTCTACACTTTTTTTGCTTTCTGACTTTCATCTGCAGTAAATCTCGAAATATTTTCATTTTATATTATTTGTGATCTAGATTTTTAGAGAATCTCGAATCGAGATCGATCTCGAACCATTAATCTTTCTTTTTATATGTTTTTTTTATCAAATACTATTAACAAATTTATGTTTTCCAGTTTGTATCTTTTTAATCCATTTTTTTCTTTACATTCTCAATGCACTTAATAAGAATATATTTTAATTAATTTTGATATATGCGCTTTGATAATCTTCTTCTATATTTTTATGACGCATAGTATCATTAAAATTATAGCTATATAGACGAATGTTTATAATATTTGTTATATTGTTATAGCATTTTTTGAAGATCAATGAATATTTTTGAAACTTGCAAGAAAAATTTCATAGAACTCATAATTTATTCTTTTAAAAATATGTTAAAAATACAGCGAAACAATAAACTAATTAGTGAAACTATCAATGTGAAGTGCCAAAATAAATTTTTTATCCATTTAAAATAAATATTCTAAAAGGCTTTTAATAAAAAACTAAAAGATAAATAATAAAAATTTCATAAAGTTTTAATCTATAAGCTATAAATAGTCTGAATGATAAAAGTACACTTTTTTAATGCACCAAATTATTTTTTCAAATTTTTTTCATCAACCAAAGAATTATTGAGTTAATTGGACAAGTGGGTTGATTTTATATTACAAATTTGTATCATTTTTTAAAATTATGTATCCTTTTTTGATTTTGAAATAAGAGTTTTGAAACCTACAATTTATTCTTCTTAAATTATGGTAGAAACGCTAATCAATCAACATTTTAATTTATATTAATATTTATATGATTTATATTAATATTATAATAAAAATGAATTGATTTGTATCAATCAATTAATTAATGTCTCTTCATATTTCGAGTCGAGACATTGAACAATATGATATTTTTGAAAAAACGGACGGTTAATCGGGGGTCCAGCCAAAAATTAAACCGTTATCCGGGGGTCCCAAAACCGGTAAATCCGAAAACAGGGACCTCCGGTTATTATCCGGGTGTGAACTACCCTAGTCTAGTGGACAAAGAGAGTTTGGGCATGGCAGAGAAGATGATAGCAGGCTTAAAGATAACATAGAGAAGAAAATAGTGTGCGATTTCCCTCATTTCTTCACCCAAAAAGTGCCCTATCTATGATTTTGCCTTCAAAATATACCTGGATCCACCAACATTGCCGGAGTTGGATCTGTCGAAAATTTTATCGGTTCCGGCTCCTGGGCTACAAAAAGTTTGGCTCTGATTCCAGCTCTGGCTACGGCCTTTCCGAAAATTTGGCTCCGCACCGAAGGAAATATCTTTTTGGAAATATCTTTTGCCTGCATCTGCCGAAATTTTTATTGCAATAGGTAGTTTAGCTTAAATAGGTAGTGCTTTTTAAAAGGAATATTATGGGGTGGAAATTGTGGCATCCTCAAAAAAAGAATAAATAATAAATTTATTAATATTTATCATATTTTGCTGGCTCTAAACATAATAACGTAAAACCTGTATTATAACCCCCGGGGTTATTTTTCAACCCCCTCCAGAGAGAGGCTCTATTACAGGGGGTTCAATTGTGGGGGGGGGTGCTATATATTTCAACCTCATCGGTGGAGAGGGTNTTTAATTACCCAATTTGAGGTAGTTATTTAATACTACCCTGGATCCCAGTGGTATGGAATAAATTTTGGTATAATGCAATACATATTTATATATTTTTTAATGCAATACATATTTTTCTTGACCATGAAATTTGACTTTTTGAGCTGAATGTTCTGATTTTGAAAAATTTTCGATGGCATCCCTGCTTTAACAAATGAATTTTTATTCATATTACTAAGCCAAAATGGACCAAAAAGACAAGTATAATTTAAAATTTTTCCTTGCAAAACCTCCGAAAAAATAATTAGTGAAAATGTAGGGAAACAATTAGGAATTTTGAAACACATAAACTTTCATAAAATTAAGATGTAAATTACTATAAAAAAGGAATAAACAGCTATCTGTATGTTCAAATATCTTAACATTTTAAAACTGAAATTGGGAAAAAAATATAAGGGAGGTCGATGACAACGAATCAAAAAAGCTATAGATGAATTCAGGGAAAAAGCGTGAGTTGCGATGTCAAATTGGTCAAGTTCGAAAATATCGAAAAATATAGACGAAAATTTCGAACTTTGTTCGAATTTCGAATAATTAAAAATTCCAGAAGATAGAGGATAAAACTCTCACAACTTTGTTGATGAAGTTTTGGCCTAACATGTTTTTTTAAAAGTTTTTTTAGGGAATGTTCTAGTTTTGATATATTTTTTTGTAACGACTCAGCACCAGCTGATCGAACCAAATATCCGGTTTATTGGCAATTTAAAAGGGCACAATGACAAGGTTTATGGCATGCCGCATTAGACTTCAACAGCAACATAAATAAACAATCTATCGCTGGTGTTAATTTTTATTTTTTCACCACCATTTTATAAAAAGTTGGGTTAGGAGTAAAAGTTCAAATTTTGTGCCAAAAATATAAATTATTTGATTTTTATACCAACCATTCAAATCAATCCTCAAAGGACAAATTTGTAATTCGGAATGTGAACCTATAAAAAATTTTGTAATCACCAAAATTTAAGTCTATACATACAATAAAAATATTAAAATGTTCCATGTGCATCCAAAAGATTAAAATGATGTATATATAATTCGGATGAACACACAATTGCGGATCTTTTTGGATCAAGATATAGTAAAATAATAACAAATAAAATTTATGCCTTTCTAAATAAATAAAATAAATAATTTTTTATAATTATTTTAATAATTCAAAATTTTCCTGAAGCTCACACGATTATAATTTTTTGTTATTAAGTAAATTGAGCCAAAGATGAGTCTATAACTAATTAAATTTAAAAATTTTGACCAGAAACATTTGAATAAGCCGCCGCCGCTGCAATTCCGGTGCTATCATTTTTGAGGCATTCCCTTCTAATATTAATATTTAATATAATTAAAATACAATATTAAAATGAAAATAATCATACCTTGTTGGAGGAGAGCGGAATGGATCAATATTTATGAATTTAAAAAAAAGAATGCACATTTTCAAATTTATTTCTCGCGGTTTTTATCAGTCCATTTGTGAACCGATAATAGAACTTCTTTTATAAAATGCTATGCATTTGGAAAAAAAATCATAGAATTTTTTGACACGACATTTTAGAGTCAAAATTAAAAATGGTGAAAATATTCCGAACCGATACCAACATTTTCTGGTGTCCCCTAGGGCAGCATATTGATGCCACTATTATTTTCAATCTTTAAATATGTAATGACTACATCATATTACTAAAAAGATAAATAAATCAAATAATAAACAAATATATTGGTGAAAAATAATGCCAAGGACCATAATACCTAGTGTGATATATTGATATTATCATAAGTCATCATATTTCCACTAGATAGTTCCAGCCGTTTTTGCATTGCGATTTGTCCCAACTGTTGGCCAAGATGAAATTTGTTGGATCACAACCGCGCAATTTGGTGCAACGGCCAAATTCAATTTGCAGCAGTCCGCACTCAATTTGACCGTTTCCATTGGCAAACGCCCAGGCAGATAGGCCAGTATTTACATTTTTCAAAAATTAAAAATTTTCAAGGAAACCCAAAAAACCAAAATATTAAAAGATCGAGCATTAAATTCTGAATAATTATTTTTAATTGTTTTGGGCCTGTAAGCTTTAAAAAAGTCTTTGATTCGGTCTTCTGAATGTCGGTCTTTTGGGTGTAGGTCTTTTGGCATCTGTAATTGATTATAAAAGGAGCCAAAAAAGTTTGGAAATCTAGCGCTTTATTTTGTTGTCAGAAGGTTCTGAAGTGATACTATATATGTCATAGTTTATTGGCAACTGATCTCGCAGAATCAATATTATAACATTTTATTTAAAGGCAAATAAATTTACATGTAATATATCTAAAATTCATTATTATTTCAATAGTATTACATAGGTACTTGTGGTATTTGTAAGTATAATTGCTAGATTATGATAGTGTACGCAGGTTCGGTGCTATGCGTTTCCGTTTATAGCGAAAAATGGGCGTTTCAGTCTATTATATTTAATAATATAAGTTTATATTACTTATTAATAACAAATATATTTTTATAACCAGCCTAATTTTTTATTGCAATATTTTTCAAATAATCTGCTTTCTCTATCCTATAATATAACTATAAATTCAAGGCCTTTAGTTGAACAAAATTATGAAGTAAAAGTCTGAAAAATATGAAATTATTTTTTATATGCTCTCTATTAATTTTTGATCAATTTAAAATTTTGATATTGAAACTTGGGAAAAATGAAATTAGAAAAATAGCGCTCATCTCTGGCATAAATTGTAATAATTTAAAAATTTAGATCTCTCGATCGTACTCTCGAGCTTCGTAAACACATAGATCAACATAGTAGATATTACACCAAATCTGATTGTTTTTAATAATGTCGGCATTGTATAAAAACATTAAAGTTTGTTCCCGGCTCTCTAACATTAAAGCAACATTTATAATTTATAAAAACAGCAAAAGTAAAACGTAATATATGAATTTTAAAATGTGTAAGAAATGAACTTTTTGTTCTTTTATAAGAAATAAGTTTTGTAAGAAATAATTTTGTGTGAAATAAAGGATGAGCCTTTAGACATTTTTGTTATATTGGAGTTTTTAGTTGTTATGTAGTATATAAGTGAAAAATCCCAATTGAACTTTTAGCCCAAACGATATAACACCATTCGATTTAACTAAATAACATTAGACTTTCAAAGAGACAAATCTTGTTGGGTCTGCGGTTGACATTGCGGCTCTATTTTAAAAACTCCTCCTTGAAATTGTATATAATGAAATAAGTTTCATTTATCAGCATTCTTGGAAATGTTAAAAATATATTATGATCAAAGGTGCTTGTGATAAATTAGTGTATATGAAATTCTTTTTTCATGGAAAAACATCTCCACTTCATTTATCTTAATTTTTTTGCTTTTCCAACAACTACATAAAAAGACGAAGATTTGCAAACCATTAAATTTCCTCTAGTCTTTCGCCTTTTATATGTGATGAATAGTCAATTGCTTGTAAAATAGGTACTGAACGCGCAAAGGTGACAATGAATAACATGGACATAAACAAATAAATTTACTGTCCCATTTTCCGATCACACCGTGTCAATGAACAACCGTTTATTTTTAGACTTTTCTACACTTTACTATTTGAGTGGGGAAAAAAGCTAAAAATATACGATGCAAATCGAAGATGTTCTACAAGATAGGTAGTGGTTATAGTTTGGAATTTCCTCGTCAGATGATCTTTTAAAAAAAATTGTATTTGTGAAAATTATTATTTGTCGTAGAATTTATTGTTGTTTTAATGAATTAAGTAAGCGAAAAATTTGATATAAAAATAAATGGTAGTTATATTATGAGTTACAATTTTAAAAAGATGCAACAATTCATTTTAACTAGAGTGCCAAGGGACCGGGACCGGGCCGGGATTCCCGGTCACCCCGGACTGGACTCCCGGTCCCGATCCCGGTTTTCAAAAACCGGGAAATCCCGGTTCCGATTTTTTGAACCGGAATTGACCGGGACTGAACAAGCACCCCTAAGAATGGTATTTTTGGCGAAATTTTTAAAATTTTAGTGAAAAGTTTAAGTTTTAATGGTGAAAATTCCCTAAAAAATTAAAAATTAAAATGTCAATACATTACAACATCATAATTCATTTTCACCATTTTCCACACCCACTCCGAATCCGATCTCCATGCTAACAATATTCAAATCCCAAACCAACAACCGGCTCAATTGCAGTTTAGCCATCCTTAAAACTTTTAGCTGTCCTTAAATCTTTTAACCGTCCTTAATTTTTTTTACCTTTTTATTTTGTGCTTCAAATTTATCCCCTCAACAATTCGATTTTCTATTGAAGACGAAGGTGTGATTTGTGACCTGACGTAAATTTTTTTCAATGCGTCATCTGACGTCCATTATGAATTTTGTAATGTGGCATCCCGGCTATACACATACTCGTTTTGCGGGTTCTACATACGTTATACCGGCTAATATGCACATTTTGTTTTTTAGTTAAAACTCATAAAATTTGGTACGGCCGCTTTGATTTTGTCTATAACTCTCTTCTCCTTTTCAAACAATAAATGGAAATAAAAATCACCAAAATTTTGTTTAATTTTCAATTAAAAATAAACAAGCTAAAAGGTCTATGAAAAATTTAGACAACTACGATGGATATTTAATTGTTTGACTTGTGAGTATAAATAAATATTATATTAAAATGGCAATGAAAAGTGCGGGAATGATGATGATAGCTAGCACCGAAAAGGGATTGAAATAAATAAAATCGATTTGTGGATTAGAAGAACAATCCGCTTAAAATGTCATCATTATTTAGATTCTGAGGATTGTGATATCCTCCAAAATACACTCATCGCCATAAAGAATCTTTCAGAAAACAGTAGGATTCAAAAAAATCTATATCTTTAAGCGAATTTTTTTGTACATTTTGATTTGGACGTAGTGTCTTTATCCGTCGATAAAATGCCAAAGGAACATAAAATCTTTAAATGCCAAATGAAAATTTTTTTCATAATTTCGCTTTAAAATATAGATTTTTTAAACAGGTTGAAAGATTCTTTATGGCAAAACCTGTAAGTGTTTTAGTTTGCAACACCGTTTTGAATATTTTATTTAGCTTGTTTTTGAGCGAAGTTTGTTGTATCCTTTTTCCATTTGTTATGCCTTTTAAACTATTTTTATGTTGAACAAATTGGGTTGATCCAACAAAGTGTAACATTTTTTATTGTGCATTAATTGATATGAGTGCTAAGTTTGGGAATTGAAATAGTTAATTAAAATAAATAAAATTTGTTTCAAACAATTTGGGTGATGATGATAGTTGATAATTATGTTGATTTTTAATGTACATAATCATCACCGATTTAAATTCGATTACCGTATTCTCTCTAATATAAGACACCTCTCTATTATAAGACACCTCTCTAATATAAGACACCCCTCTAATATAAGACACCCCTCTAATATAAGACACCCCCACGCATTTTTTCCTTCCATCATTATTATTTTTTTTGACTTATTTTGAAAGAATTAATTATGAATAACTTCTCTTATATTTAATTTAATTATTATTTTCCAATGATTTTTCCGCTCAAAATGAAAGTAGAAAAGATTTTAATTGATAAGACACCTCTTTTAAAAATTTTGATCGATAAGACACCCCTCTAATATAAGACGAAACTCAAATGAGTTTCGAAAAACTATTTACATCATTATAATCGAATATCCGACATTTGGGGATTTTGTTATATCTCGACCAAAACCAGACTTAGAAAACTGTTATCAAAAAATAGAGCAAATAAGCCAATGTCCAATCTAATTGGCCACTGCAAAAAAAAAGTTGTGGCCCATTTATCATTTTTTAAATGGGTCTCAAAAAATAAAAAAATCCGATGGTATCGGGATTGCCGGACCTTAAGAGATCTATTTTGCAAAGAAAGGCAACTTTGGGATGAAATAGATTTGTTGCAAGGTGATGAAAATGGATACTTGAGCGATGATTCTTTGGAATTGTATGCAGTTTTCTTAAAAATGCTTTTGAAATTAAAATTTTTTGAAAAGATTGTTTAAAAATACACCCATTTAACTATTAAGATTTCTCTAGAGTAGGTTCGAAAAATATAAGACACCTCTCTATTATAAGACACTTCTCTAATATAAGACACCCCCTTGAGGTGGTTTGAAAAATATAAGACAGGTGTCTTATATTAGAGAGAATACGGTACTTTATGGGTTCAAAACCAGCAGAGTCCGACTTTTACATCCTTTGGGGGGGGGGCAGCAGAGTCCGACATTGAACGGCTACCAACTACTGATTCTGATCATTACATAAAATCAGAAATTTGGCAAAAACAGAAGATTTTAAAAAATTCATAAGGGGGTGGATACTATTATAAAAGTAATATATGCAGAATTTAATGCTCTATTTTTAGCATTTTTGCTTTTTCAAATTTCTCTGAAAATCTTTAAAATTTTTCGGAAAACACCGATATTTTACATTTTTCAAAAATTAAAAATTTTCAAGGAAACCCGAAAAACCAAAATATTAAAAGATCGAGCATTAAATTCTGAATAATTATTTTTAATTGTTTGTACATTGAATTTTAATAATTTTTATAATGAAAAAATAGTATGGCTTAAAAAGAGAGAGCACAGACGACGACAGAGGGAGGAGAGAGTGGAAAGAAATTTATATCTATTGTGACGAGAGAGATAGGAAATTTGGTCCTTTCTAAAGAGCACAACCTATGTGATGGTGTCACCTAGGAGGGCATAAAAATTGTCCAAAATTCGCAATCTTCGGTTTAATTACCCAATACGAGGTAGTTATTTAATTTTACCCTGAATTCCAGCGGTATGAAATAAATTTTGGAATTGTACCGCCCTTTAAGGGTGGTACATAAAATTTAATAATTTATTACATTGAATTTTAATAATTTTTATAATGAAAAAATAGTATGGCTTAAAAAGAGA
>LDKF01001578.1:1985-22513 GCA_001026735.1 Rotylenchulus reniformis
CGGCGCAAATATGCAAGAATGCCCTTGGCAGTTGGCCGTAGACGCGGATCGTATTGCAGTGAAGCCTGGAATGGGAACAATTCACAGATCAAAAATCATGAAATTATACCAAAACGAAAGTTTTTAGGACTAAAGAGTTTCAAAATGACAGGTAGCAGCAGCTCTAAAGCGGCTACTCGCCTAGTCAACGGCAGAAAAAAATATTGTCTTGCGTCATAAATAAGTTCCGAAATGCATGAATATATTCAACAAAGTATTTCGTTTTCTTTACAAGACCAAATTCATATAAGATAAACTCCTTTTTACTATATGCATTTATTAATATACAATCGATATTTAAAATGACTAATATTGGTATTGAAAGATAATTTTTTGGGCCTAAAAAAAATAAAGGTCAAAATCGGGGTCCCTTAGAAGAATAATATTTTTCTTGGGAATGTAATAATTTTTTTAATATAACATTTTTTTCTTTTAGATGATTCGGTTAATTATTTTTCTTTATTTTATTATTAAAGTACATTGTTCGCTCTATATTTTAATGAGCAATTGATAATTGTTAAACTCCTATAAAAGCGGGAAAATCAATTTATACAAAATTATCATAGTTATACATATATTTTGGAATAAAAAATTCTATTTCAAGCTTTTAGTGCTAATTTTATTAATGGCAATAGAAAATAATTTCCTCAATGAAGACTTGAGAAATTTTATTTTGAAAATTACCTTCATACAACAAATTTTAAATCCATTTTACAAAATCGCTAAAATGGTCTATTTTATTAAATCCATATTAATAAATCAATATGTTCAAAAAGGATTCAATATTTCTTTATGTATAATGTGAAAGAATTGTACTTTGACTTGAAAATTTGTTGTTTAACTAAGGCATAATGCCAATTTATGAGACCTTTTGTCATTCATAATTTTCCTTCGTTTTTATTCGTTCGTTCTTACCACTTTTTTTATATTTGCAATTCGGAAGATAAATAATTGAGTTCCTATTCTCTTCCAATTTATTTCTATCCCAATCTTTGGAATTGCTGATTAAGCAAATAAGTATTTATTCCAATTCTTCCATTTTTATCCCGACACAACCCCAGCAAAATTTATCACATGGCGCTTCCTGGGAACCAGAGTGAGTGCTAAATTTTCTGATTGCTTAATAAATCGAACGAGCAATCGAATTGTTATCTGACTATAATTTTATTGGAAATTTGACTCCTGATTTACATCAGGAGTCGTCAGGAGTCGACGTTTTTACAATCAGGAGTCGACGCAACAACATCGACTCCTGATTTACAACAACTTCCTGACCCAACAATTTTGTGTTGCTTTATCTTGGTGGTAAAGCGAACCGATTTTATCATCTTTATAAATCGGCGAACCGATTTTATCATCCGAACCGATTTTATCATCTTGGTGGTGATATTTTCGGGTTTCCCTGACCTCTCCCAATCGATTTATCATCTTGGTGGTGGTATTTCGCTTTGCTTCGACTTGCTTCATCCAGTTTGCTGTTCTCTGCCGATTTTATCATCTTGGTGGTGGTATTATCGATTTTGTTTTCTCTTCTTTGCTGCATCAACTTTCGACTGCAGCAACTCTTCCCACCTTCTTTCCCCAGCCCCTAAACCTTGGTGGTTTTTGTTGAGTTGCTTGGTGCAACCTGGGCTTCATCTTTCGAAATATGGCCCAAAATCGATACATGACCCGCTACCGAAGGGAACGACTTTTGGATGCGGGTGTGGAAGTAAACTTGGAGGGACCGCTGATTGAAGAAAGAATGGCAATCCAACATTTTGAGCAGGATGTACTTGGACCAGTGCCCAGCATAAATTCTTCGCAGTGGAATTCTGCATCCTTTTTGCGCCGACATCATGGATTTGAGCCATCGGATCCGAATGATGATCATCATCCTTCATCTTCGACCCCAAATAACCCCATAGTTGATGTAGACAATCCGATTGCTCGTTCCGTTCATGATGATCGCGTTGTTGGTCCAATTAGAACTCGAATTTTTCCAGGTGAGGACCTCCTTGACTTGGACTACAATGAGGATGGTGTGTCAGCCGGTGATGCAGAGGACCTCTTGGATGTCGCTTCGGATGCGCAACGGGACGAGCACGGGTCGGACACGGCTGGACATGGCGGAGATGAGCATGGACATGCAGAGCAGGCGGATGATAACGGTCTGGGCTCTGGGAATTTGGGTCAGAATGTCAGATTTTTGGAGCGAGCATTTGATGGGGAATCCCGGGCCAATCCGACTAGTATCCCAGGACATAATTCGAGGATGGACACACATGCAATCCCTGATCGCACAACTGTAAATAGAGGACACATGCGTTCTGCTTTTGAAGCAGAACGAATCAACTTTGCCCATAGTCAGCAGCGAACACGGCAGCGCGGAATACACCCATCAAGTGTAGCAGCGGGCAATAAAATACCAAATCATGGTCATGGCTTAGTGACTGCAGCGGTGTATTCACACCAACATTTCGTGCATCCTCAGGCTCCAATGATGCAGGGTGTTCCCCCTACTATTTTGGTCCCACCCCGATGTACTTTCCTCCGCCGCCGATGCAGTTCGCTCCTCATCCCATGTATCTCCCCCAACTAGTTTTTTACCGGGATCCGCATGGATATGCACCGGCCGCTCAGGGAATGCCTGGTCCATCGTCATCTAGTGCTTTTGCTGATCATACCATCTATGATCCCGATCGGATGCAGTTGCATAGGGCCCCGTCGAAGAGCGCAGATCCTTCTAGGCCATTTTCACGCGAGAGTAGGCAGCAGGAATCTGGGTTCAATCGGCTCGAAGCAGCATTAATGTTAGACCGATTACCTGATTTATCAGGCAAGGAATCTTCTGATCAAATTAGGAGATTTTTCCGTAAATTCGATCTCGGTGCTGAAGAATGGACTGATCTACAACGAATTAGGGCGCTTCAATCGAAATGCGAAAGGCAGAACGCGCGATTAACGCTGCTATTGATTTTGAAAGAGTCAATGCTTCACTCGCATCGCGTCAAATGCGTTATGAAATTATAAAAAGGGAGATGATCAGCATTTGGAAAATTTGGATGCTAAAGAGGTACTCGCATTCGATGAACTGTTTTCGGGTCTTCATCAGAGGAAGGGAGAAACCATCGACCAATTAGTTGACCGAGTCTCTGGTGTAGTGCGACGGGCATACCCTGGTTTAGAGCAGTCGATCGTCGATGAATACGCGATTAAGCACTTTTTGCGCGCGCTAGAGTGTTCTGATGTTGCGCTGACCCTAGAACTGACTCGTAAACCCGGCATGAATTTCGACCAATTCATAGCAATGGCTTCTAGGGCGGACTCGACCAGAAAAGCTGTTCGGAAACCGGGACCTTCAGAACAGGGTCGGTCCCAGCCATCGACTTTAAATTTCGAACCTAGAGCAGGAGGCCATAATAGCCAAATGAGCAGTGGAAATTTCAATCAGCGGCCAGTTCCAACATGTTTTCGGTGCAATAAATTAGGACACACTTCACGCTTTTGTCCGGAACCCCCATCTAATTTGCCTCAGGGAAGATCTGATACAGCTACTGGCTCGCCTGTTTTTTCCGGCAACCAATCGGGTTCTGCACCGTCACAATCACCTAGAACTGGGTCAAATAATGTACCCCTTGGGAACAACCAAAGCGGAGATCAGCAGGCAAATCCGAGGTGGAACCAGTTCCGAGGACAAAATGATCAGCAGCGAAAGGCGAATGGCATTTTCCAGCAGACCGAGGAAATTTCCGGAGATGCCGATGTTCTTGCAGGAAAGATTGATGCCGATCAGAAAATCCAGGAGTGGTTGACAAGTTTGCCGCTATTAGGATCTGATCGCACTGACGTCTCAGCTACTCCAATTGTGGGAAAGTTGGTCACCATGGAGTTGTCAATTCAGGGCAGGAAGGCAAGGACTATGCTTGATGGTGGGGCACAGGTTTCGTTGATCTCGGCGTCATTCCTTTTTGGTCTTGTCACGGATGGAGTTCAATCAATCAATCAAGTCTTTACGCACATAGGCGCTAGGCCATTACCATGAAAATGTGTGAATAAAACAATATGAAAATATAGTAATTGTATAAATAGAAGTACATAATGAATAGAAAAAGGATAAGATTAGACAATACTATTTTTGTGAATTGATTTTTGGATCCGGGCGCTTTCTTGGCAAAAGCACGAAAGGCAACATCTTTTTACCATCAGATCTTGCTGTTAATAAACAGTGATCCTGGTTTTTTCACTTCCGGCGGATAATATAGCAACCTAAAAAAATTTTAATTTTTGATTGAGTAATTTTTGAAATAAAAAATAATTTTTAAAATTTATTTTACTACCTCTTTAGCTCCGCGTTGTTCAATTGTTTTACTCTCTGGATTCAGCCATAGAGCCGTTTCATCGCTTGCCATGATGTAATCAAATTCCGTATTTTTCAGCAGATTGGATAAATAAATTATAAAATCAACGATTTTTTGGGCGTAAATTTCAGGGGGTTTCTGACAAATCGTTGTCGGGACTTTTTGTACAAAATTGTGTCTTTTTAGAAAATTCTCGAGCCAGAGAGAATTTTCTCATCTAGATTTTTGAATGTTAATGGTCGGCCACCTCCAGGCAATCTTTTCTTCGATTTGTTGCTATTTGAACTTAAAAATTATAAATTAAGAAAAATTAATATCATTAAAGAAGTAACTCACCAAAAATCCCTAATTTTGCTCTTTTATGACTTGATGTAAAAGATCGCTTAATTGTCGACCCTTTTTTGGCGCAATATTTTCATCTTCGGATGAAGAAGAATAATCGATGAGATTTAGATTTAAATCCATTTTTATTTCGCTAAAACATAGGTATTAAGAAAAGAAATCGAATTATCTTGTTGAATAGACAGAAATTACGAATTATTATGCGGATTATATGAAATTTATGATGATGGGTGACAGCTTAACACCGATTAATTTCAATCTCTTCTGATAATGTAACGCCCCGAAAACATTTGGCGTCCANAGCCCTGGTCCATGTCCTCGGTGGAATTGGCCCTAAATGATCTTACTCTTGAACGGAAGGAACATTTTATTCGAATCCGTTCATTCGGAATTTCCTATAAGGGTTGAACCATGTCTCGGACAACCAATGGATGGAAGGGTAACCGTTCCGATCACGAATTTGTCGTCGGTCGCTGTCGAACTTTCACAGGGAGAGATTGTAGCGAAGGCAGAAATTGTGGATCGATGCACTGAAGCGGGAAATGCACTCGAATGGTGTGATTTTGGGACGTTTTCTCGCGTGTGTTGCGCTCAGGAATCAATGCGGACGATCGATCGACAGGAGGAAATTGCAGGTGCATGTTCACGGAACGCGGGCAATCTGGGGGAAAGTGAGAAGCAACAATTGAGCAAGCTGATCAGTGAATTCGAGGGTATCTTCGCATTGTCCGATCAGGAACTCACTCAAACTGATTTGGTAACACTTTACGTGGATACTAAGACCGCGCCTCCGGTGAAAGCGAGAATGCGGCCGGTACCTTATGCTTTCCGCGAGAAAGTAGCGACGATGTTGCAAGACTATTTAAGTCGCGGAATAATTCGTCCTTCTTGGTCACCCTATGCGAGTCCTATAATCCTCGTCCCGAAAAAGGATGGTACAATTCGCTTCTGCACTGATTACCGTGGGTTGAACGCAGTGAGTAAAAGACGCATTTTCTCTTCCTAACATCGACAATACGTTGATGATGCTTGGCAACAAGAAGGTCTTCACCACCATGGACTTCATGAGTGGTTACTGGCAAATAAGAATGCACCCCGATTCGATTGAAAAATCTGCGTTCATCACAGAAGCCGGACTTTTCGAATATCTTGTGATACCATTCGGGATGACCAATGCTGTTGCCACTTTTCAGCGATTTATGAGCAGATTGTTCGAAGGAATGCTGAACGACTTTGTCTTCGTTTATATTGATGACATCTTGGTGGCCAGTGAAAGTTTTGAGCAACATCTAGTACATCTTCGACGGATTTTTGAGCGCATCAGCGAAGCCAGTCTGAAGTTGAAGATCGCAAAATGTTACTTTGTTGCGGAAGAATTGCCGTTCTTGGGCCATATTTTAACTCGGAAAGGTGTCAAAAAGGATGTGGATAAGATCCGCCCTATTTTGGATTTCCCAGTACCGGACACGCGGAAGAAGCTGCACTCTTTCCTGGGATTCATGACGTACTACAGGAAATTTATATATTCATTCGGCGCGATAGCTGCTCCTCTTTCCCGTCTGCTAAAAAAGGACACTGAATTTTCATTTGGTCAGAACGAGAAAGATGCTTTTAACGTTTTGAAGACGAAAATCGCAGAGAAGATGGTCCTATACTTTCCGGATTTTCATGCGGCACAAAATGACCCTAAGAGAATGTTCATTGTCATGACCGATGCCAGTAAAGTGGGAATTTCGGCTGTGCTTTGTCAACCGGATGAAAAATTGAACGTTCGTCCGCTTTATTTTGCATCGCGCCAGTGTAATAACGCGGAATCGCGATATGGCCCGACAGAACTGGAAGCTTTGGCAGTGCGCTTCGGTGTAAAAAAGTTCAGCCAATTTATTTCAATGATCCCGACAAGAGTATTGACTGATCACCGTGCCTTGGTCCCAATGTTTAAGAGTAATGGGGAGACGGGAAATGCCAGAGTTGACAAGTGGATAATGGAATTGCGGTCCCGTTTTATCCTACATTTGGAATATAACCCGGGGAAGAGCAATATCGTAGCCGACGTCCTGTCTAGAAACTTCCCTAAAGCAGAAAAATTCGCATCGACTCCTTTGGATTCTGAGAAAGTCACTGTCGGGAATATTTCAACGAGAGATGCGGATCATCAGGCTGAGACCGAGGGAATCAGTTGCAGAGAAGAATGGCAGCAAAAGACTAGGACAGGAGAAATGAACAAACTAGTACAATTCCTAGAAAGTCGAGTTTTGCCTTTGGATCCTCGTGAATCGCAGCAAGTCATGTCTTTGGTTCCGTTTTTCACACTGATCGATCAACTTTTGTATCGCTGCGAGCCGAAAAATGGGGAATTACGGTTGTTTGTACCGGCAAAATTTCGGGAAAGATTGGTCAAGGATCGTCATTCTGGGGTATGCGGAGGCCATTTTAGTGCTAAGAAACTTTTTATGCAGCTTTCGGAGCGATATTATTGGTCTAACATGCGAAATGATTGTGCTAAATCAGCCGCTGATTGCAGAATTTGCGCTTATACGCGAGTGCCAAGAGCAAATCAGCCAGGTGTCCAAATGGTTAAGACGGCAGCACCGCTGGAATTGGTCTGTATGGATGTTCTTGACATTGACCGGAGCAGGGCTAGGAATCGCTACATTATAGTGTGCGTTGACCATTATTCTAAATGGACGATAGCTGAGCCAATTCCCGACAAATCGGCGGAGACAGTAGCCCGAGTTTTTGTTGGGAAATTAGTGCTTGTTTTCGGTGCACCACAAAGGATTCACTCCGACAAGGGAACCGAATTTGTGAACTCAACTTTGAAGAGTATTGCTAAGATCCTTAAGACTGGGATAAGCACAACCAGTGGGTACAATCCTCAGGCAAATGGCATGGTCGAGCGGATGAACCAGACGATCATTCGGTTGCTAAAGAGAACGACCCCTAGTGAATACGATTGGGACCTGAAATTGCCCTTTGTCGTCTTCTCCATTAATGTAACACCTTCCTCTGCGACTGGTTTTTCACCCTACACCCTTATGTTCGGGAGAGGTTAATTTCCCCACCGATGAAACGGTCCATTTTGAGGCGGACCCTAGGTATACTGTCGACTAGGAAACTTATCTCAGGCATTTAACGAAAATTTGGTGGAAATCTTAAGAGAGGCTAGAAAAAACGCGAAAGTTGCTCGCGAGCGGAATAAGGCCGAGTTTAACGCGCGTCACGGGGTTTCACTTGATAAGTTCAGCAAAAATGATCGAGTAATGGTGTTGTTTCCATCGGCCGGAAGGAAGGGCGCCATCCGGAAATTCTGTTGGAACCATTTTGGTCCATTTAAGATAGTTGAGATTGGAGAAACATCAGCAGAAGTCGTTACATCCGATAAACTTAATGCTCTGCCTATGAAAGTCCCCATAAGTAGATTAATTCGCGTGCCAGAGGGAATTCCGGACACTGTTATTTTGCCCCGGGGCAGAGCCAAATTCAGGGAATTATTGAGCGGCATGTGTGTCCAATCCGCGGGATATAATGTAGGCGAGCAAAAACAACTGGAATTTTCTGGGGATGACCATATTCAACAGTAATGGGATGAGAAAATTAGGGTCAATTTGGATTATTCATCAGGGTCGATGAATTTTTTCAGGGCCGATGGACGAATCAGCAGAAAAAACCGGAAAGTATCGTCTTGGTGACGATGTTTTCGGCTGGTCGACAGCTTGCGCTGGTGCTGGGCATGAGAGCTGCAATGTTGTTTTGGTCGCCGACCTCGACCCCGTACTCTCCAGAACGGAAGGGCTTGGAGCAGTACAGGTCAAGACTCCCCTGCAGGTGGTCCTTTGTGCCTTCATTTTGCGCCAGCTCGGGTCAACAACAGCTTCTCATCGGCTGGTGGAGACAATTGTGCGAGGGGAGCCCGGTTGCGAGATGGTGCTGTACCTGGGAGGCCGTGGTGACACTGTGACAGCAACACCGACGACTGAACATCTCGACGAGGCCATGGAACTTTTCGTCCGTGGATGTAATTGTGGAGGGCCATCGGAGAGAGCGGATACAGGCCAATCGAGGTGCCAATCCCATCGACAACGATGATCCGAGAAGAGGAAGAACGACAGGCTTGGGAGAAGCTATTTGGGCAAGTCGGATGGGAGCTCGAGGTGATCAGAGGGCGATGGCTGCATCGGCGACCCCTTGTGGAAGAAGCGCGTGTGGTTCTGGGTGACTCGACTGCAACACAACTGACAACAGAAATGACAGCGATCCGAGCATTGACACCACCGACCATTGAGGGACTCGGCGGAATTGTGCGTGCCTTCGACGGAGTTGTCCTGAGCAGCAGAGTGAAAGCGTTGCTCATCACCTTCGGGCGTGACGCTTTGATTGCGAACGACACGTTGGAGACTGTTGAAGAGCACAGGCAGCGAGTCAAGGATATCTGTGGACGATATCCTCACATCCGAGTGTTCTGGACGATCCCCCCGTTTGTTCTCAACAAAAAAGTCGCCTACTACGACCTCGTACAACGGATGAAAACTTTCGTCGTCGGGGACAACATCAACTTTTGTTTTACTACGGCCGAGGGACGCAGTTTGTTGGAGGTGTTCATGTATGGTCTGACAACAGCGGGGACCCGGGTCAACCACACCGGACAACTCACAGAACATGGCATCAAAGCCATGTTGGCATGGCTCTACCAGGTCGGGGGATTCCCCGGAGAACAACTGCTCGGCCATCCGCGTTTGCAGTCGCAAATTGTTCGGGTCCGATCGGTCCGTGACCGTCTTGGTGACGATCACGACCGCGCACGCCATCGGGGTCGAGACTTTGTTCGCGATCGCCGACACTCCGGTCAAATTGGTTGGCAATTCTTCTTTTGGTCTCTTCCAAGGCCATTTTACCACATATCTTCCATTGTCCATCGTCCTTCTGGTCGTTCTCCGTCGCGTGGTCACTTGATCGCCCGTTCGTTGGATCGCCGTCAATCGCCCCAGGCGGAGCGTTCTCACCAGTGGCACAATCGGGATCGGGCCTCGGCGTCTTGCGGACGCCCTGGTTCGTCGTCTTCCCGGCCTTCTTCATCCGGACATAATTCCAGCACTCACTCTGGCCACCGGGTACCTTTCAAACAGCCGAATAGTCGCTTTGGGGGGTCATCTAACTTTGGCTCTGATTCCCAATCCCACTTAAAGTCGAGCAACTCTCATGGGCGCCACGGGTCGTCGCCTTCTGATGGGCCCGGGATGTGAAAGAATTGGACTTTGACTTTAAAATTTGTTGTTTAACTAAGGCATAATGCCAATTTATGAGACCTTTTGTCATTCATAATTTTCCTTCGTTTTTATTCGTTTGTTCTTATCACTTTTTTTATATTTGCGAATTCGGAAAGATAAATAATTGAGTTCCTATTCTCTTCCAATTTATTTCTATCCCAATCTTTGGAATTGCTGATTAAGCAAATAAGTATTTATTCCAATTCTTCCATTTTTATCCCGACACAGCCCCAGCAAAATTTATCACAATAATTAGCTTTGTTCTTACTCATAAATAAATTATAAAATCTTTGTCAAACAATAATTAAAAAAGGTAGTAAAAATTAGATTGAAATTTTTGTAAATTACTTATGAGTTATGACACAACCCAAAAATAAAATTGCTGCATAATACCAAAAATATTTTGTAAATATTTTTCCAAAAAATTTAGCCTTTATAAAAAAGTTCCTAACTTATTCCACACCCTATACTACGTCTTTTAGTGAATACCTTTACAATATTCCACAGGTGTTTGGTCCCGTCCTGGTCCATCTCCGCATTCCTCGGGTACTCAATTCGGTCCACCGACTCCGGATTTTTGGCCATTTCCGAAAGACATGCCGAATACTGCCTCCGGCGTTGCCGTTTTTCTTCCTCCCTTCGCTTGCGCATCTCGTCATCATGCCCTTCATACTTCGGCAAATCCCTGATAGGATGGGCTTTGTGGCACAGAATGGCATACGGTGCATCGCCCTGGGTACGGTAGAAATCTTAGTACACTAATGGGGTACAGTAATCTGATGAGTAACCTTGAGCATCTCGTAAAGCACCGTGCCCATGGTCCAAATGTCCGCTTTCGTTGACACCTTTAACCAAATTTTGCTTTTTTATTTAAAAAAATGATCTTTAAGTTCTGGAAATTTGCTACTTTACTAATGTAAATATAATACATAATGATCCTTATTGCTTCTCGTTAAAGATGGTAGCAAAATATTTACTATGATCTTTTGAAAAATATCAAGCGGAAAAAATGAAAAATTTGTTGCAGAATTGTTATTGAAAAATTGAAAGTGTTTTTTTTTTGAAAATTTTCTAGCAGAACTTAGCAAAATTCATTCATTCAGAAATTTAGTTGCAAAATAAGCTGAAATTTAAAAATAAAGAATTATAAAAGGTAAAAAAATTATAAACAAAAAATAAATTAGGAAGTGCTGTTAGCAGAACTATAATTGATAAATAAATGCTATTATTTATTATTAAAGCGCTAGAAGAATTCTCATAGAATTATAAATGAAAAATGCTAAACGAAATTAATAGCTACTGTGTAAAAAAATTGGTGCCAACAGAATAATTACAAAAATTGCGAAAAGTTAGCAAAAATTTATTTGAGCATGCACTACTTAAGAATGGTGCTGGGTCGTTTTAAAAAAGTGCCAAAACCAAGTACCTATGTTCTCCATAAGCTTTTTGTAAACCTTTCTAGACTAAAACTTCCAGCCACAAAATTGTGCAGAATTTTATGCTTTATCTTTTGGTATTTTTAGTTTTAGAAATTCGAACAAAAAATTCGAAATTACCTATTTTNTTTTCGACAATTTCGAAAAATTTCGAACTTTTTATTCGAATTTCGAAAAACTAAAAATACCAAAAGATAAAGCATAAATTCTGCACAATTTTTTCCCTGGAAGTTTTGGTCTAACAATTCTTTATATGATGAGGCAAAATAATTAGCTAAGAATTGTTAGCAGAATTTTAAATAATAATTTTAAAATTTTCAAATTTATGATTCTCGTCACCATATAGAATCCGTTGCAGGATTTGACTTGTTCCGGAGAGATATAATGTGCCGTGCCAAATTGTACATTGTGCCGTATACAGGCCGTGGTGTCTATGATCATTTTCTGCCTTATCTCCATCGGCAGATCAACCCGGTAACGGTCCGGATTGATCAGATTGGCACCGCCAAAATCGATCAGCTTGGTGGTGACTCGGATCTGGCCCTTGGACATATTGATCAGAGTCCCATTCTGGTCGAGAACCGCAAGAAAATTGTCCAGCTTGAGGTCCAGATGCATCCCAACTGAATTGTACATCAAAATGTTTATAGCATAACAGGGGCGGATCTAAGGGAGAGGATTACGAGGTTGTACGTACCCCCAAAGCCGAAAAAATAAAAAAATATATAGGGAATTGGGGAGGAAAAGGGAAGAAACAAAATTGAAAATTAAGAGGAAAAATTGATCAATTTTCTAAAGAAATGGGTCTGAAATGTCAAAAATTTCTCCGGTACCTATCGGGGCTGCTTGTTGTTAAAATAAAAATAAATTTCAAAAATTTCTCCAGCAGCTTCTATCGGGGCCACCGACACCCCCTAAAAATTTTTTGGTTAAAAATTTTTTTTGTTGTAATTTTTCCAATTCCAGTAAAAATTCAATATTTTAGAAAAAGTAATTTTTTCGAAAAAAATATTTTCAGGAATATATTAAAAAATTTTGTATCAAAATAAGTATAATTTGTTGCATTTTTTAGAATAATTTTGATCTAGTGAAGTTTGAAAAGTTCCAGATTTGATTGGCCATAAAAGCAATTTGGCCAATACTCACTTTGGTGGAACTCGGCCACTGCCCGGATCATTTCGGTGTACAAATGTTTTATGAATTCCAACAAATGTATTCTATCTCCCCAATAAGTCGGATGTTTTATGGCCAATTCCTGCACTTTCATGGTGCCATTTTTGATGGCCATTTCAAATTCCTTGTACTTCTCATAGCTTAATTTTTTTGGAATTTTAATTTTATTATTTTATTGCACTTACAAATGGTCCTTGTAAAGCATCCACAATGAACGCAAATCCATCACACCAAGTTCCATGACCATTGACAATTCATTGTTTATGTCCTCGCTTAAAATCGGAAAATTAATATTCATTTTTCCATTGTACGGATTACATGTATAGTATCTTGTCTACAATTTTTAGAAATATTTTTTGTGAAATTTTTTCATCAAAAAAGTCTTCTAAAAATAAGCAAATTGTGCCTACAGAATAATAAAAAAAAATTAAAAAAGATAAACTCGGAGAAATTCGAATTTTTCTGGAGGGGAAATTATTCATATCCAGAAGGGTGAAAGTTCGTTAGTAATCGAAAAAATGTTTTGCAGTTTTAAGAATGGTATTTTTTACGAATATTTAAAATGAAAAAATACATCCCATCGTTTACCTTTTGAATATTCGAATGGAATATTTGGCATTCATTTGGGCCAACAAATGCAAAATGGCCACCTCCTTCCTGTACTGCTGGGCCAACTCGTCGTCATGGCTAAGTTGTGTCAGATCCACCTCCTTGATGGCCACACATCTGCCCAAATACTCGGAGTTCCCACGATAGACCTAAAACTCAATTTAGGTAAAGCCTTATAAAATGACGACAAGTGCCAACTCACGTACCGTACAAATCAAGTGTTTTTCATTGATGACTACTATTTTACATCTCTGTGTCCCGAGTACTGGTACGGACTACTATTTTACTTCTCGATGTCCCGAATACTGGTACGTAACACTGGTACGGTACGTGTTTTCCCAAAATTTTGATTTTCTCCTGGCACCTATTGAATATACCTTAGCCGTGCCGCCCATGCCCAACACATTGCCATCAATGGTGAGGAACATGTCGGAGACAGCGTCCGTGCTTCCAAAATCCGCCAACCTGATCAGGCTGTCACAATGGCTGGGGCCGCCCAGTTTTGCTTGCAACAATTCCATGCCAAGTGTCACTAGCAAAAAAAGGGAAATGGGATAGACTGAATGGGATAAAACAAAAAAATTGAATAAAAATAGCAATAAATTCAAGAATTTGAATAAAACTGTCTCTAAAGTCAAAATATGAAGTTAAATGGCCAAACAATTCAAAATAAGGCTCTGCGGGTTTGGTCTTCTTAGTGGCTCGATTTTTAACGTCCCTAAAAACTCCGATATTTTTTTGTAATTTTAGAAAAAAAAATTTTTTTTCTAAAATTTGAGTCATTTTATGTAGATGCTGAATCCGTATTTTGCCTTCGTTATTACTTCAAAATGGGCGCCAGATTCGGATTCAGCGTCTAAAAATTAAGTCCCTTTTATAGATGATTTTACAGGAATTTTTTCCTTCAAAATTACGGAAAAATCGGAGGTTTAAACTGTAAAGTACCGTATGCTCATCATAATAGAGGGGATGGGGTCTTAAATTAGAGGGAATACGGTATATAAATAAATTTTTCATGCAAATTTACATTTTTCAAACTCATTTCGTACACTTCCCATCCGGCTCAGGAATACGAGTTGGTCCACAGTCATGCCGGTGGTTGCAGAGCAATAATATTCCACCGTATACACTAAATAAAAATGGAAATCACGATGAGATTTGCTAAAAATTAAATGGGCTTATCTGGCCGAGAATTTTTTTAAAAAAACTTTCTAGGCCCTAAGATGGTGCCGTGTCGTTTTAAAAAAAAGTATCATAATGGGCGTTTACAAAAAAAGGATCAAAACTCAATATGTCCTCTAAAAACTTTTTTGTTAGACCTGTTAGACCTAAAGTATAAAAGGCAAAGTTATGCAGAGGTTTTTTCGACTTTTTCGACATTTTTGTTCGAAATTCGAAAAAAAATTATACCAGCAGATAGAGCATAAAATTCTGCACAACTTTGCCTTTTATACATACTTTAAGTCTAACAGTTCTAACAAAAAAGTTTTTAGAGGACATATTGAATTTTGATCCTTTTTTTTAAACTCCCATTATGATACTTTTTTTAAAACGACATATGGTAGCACCCATAAGATATAGAAAAACAGAATTTTATGCACTATCTTCTGGTATTTTTTGTTTTTCGAAATTCGAACAAAAAGTTCGAAATTTTCGCGAAAAAAACAACACAATCTTTTCGATATTTTCGAAAATTTTGAACTTTTTGGCCAAATTTCCAAAAATTAAAAAAAAATTATTTGATAAAACATAATATTTTGCGCAACTTTGCTTTTTTCTGCGCAAAAAATTTCAGCCAGCAGATTGGCCTATTTGGCGGTTTTTTGGCACCCTAGTAGCACTAACGAAAACTCACATTGTTGTTGGATGCTCTGCGCTTTGGTCACCTGGAACAGCTGCCGGAAATTGATGTGACCATTCAAAGTTGGCGGCACATTGGCTAGAAATTATAAAATAACAAAAATCACAAAATCCAAAATGGGATTTGAATGCGTTACCCTGAAAGTACAACTATTAACCATTAGGCAATCGTCGGGAATTGCGGTCCCGCCGAAAAAAATAAAAAATTTATAAATTGACTAGCGAGCTGAAAATTCGTACCTAGGGTTTTCTGGGGTGTAGATTTCGAATCTGAACTCAAATTTTGTCCATGATGAATTAAATCTATGATTTTCATCAAGTCTTGATTTTCGCCAATTAATGATATTAGACTATTGCATATTCAACGAGCTTGTGGGAATAATTTTTGTAGTAAAAACGCAAAAATATTATTAATATGATTAGAAACTAATGAAAAATAAATATATACAATTGTATAGCTGCTTTTTAATATGAAAACCGCAAAAAAGAAAAATTGGCGAAAAATCAAGGCTTGATGAAAAATCATAGATTTGAAAATCATTTGATTCATCATGAACAAAATCTGACAAGGGAAGGGTAAGACATGTTAATTTCGGATCCATTCGAGACCCGTACAATATTGTAGAGCATCCACAACTTCCGTCGTAAATTTTAATATTAGCTGCCCATGTTCACAGGAAAAAAAGTTATGAGTATTTCTTGATCCGCGCGGGTCATCGGCGGATCAACCGCGCCATTTCGGTCAGGCAAATTTTGAAAATCATAACAGGGTAAGCCTATAAAGGCGTATATGTGCAGAAAATTATGCTTGATTTTTTGACCTTTTAGTTTTTCGAATTTTCAGTAAAAATTTGATTTTTTTCAAATTCTCAAAAAATCTTTGCATACGAACATTTCGCAAGATTTCAAAAAAAATTTTCAAGGAATTTTCGAAAAACTAAAAAGGTCAAAAAATCAAGCATAATTTTCTGCACATATACGCTTTGGTAGGCTTACCCTGTTATGATTTTCAAAATTTGGCTGACCGAAATGGCGGTTGATCCGACGATGACCTGGGCTTAAAGCACACCGATTGACCCGCGCGGATCATGAAAAAACATAACTTTTTTTCCTGTGAACATGGGCAGCTAATATTAAAATTTACAACGGAACTTGTGGATGCTCTACAATATTATACGGGTCTCGATTTGATCCGAGCTTAACATGTCTTATCCTTCCCTTGTGAGCTCAGATTCGTAATCTACACCCCAGAAAACCACAGGGTACGAATTTTCAGCCCTGTTTTATAATTTTTTCCATGGGACCGCAATTCCCGACGATTACCAACCATTAATTATACATTAATTTGAATTTTTAAAACTCAACCTATGCCATAAAATTTCAGATATTTGCAGAAAATTTTGCACTTTTTGGTGCAATGAAATATATTTCCAAATTCCCTCGAAAATTATGAAAAAATTTCTACTAAAATCTAAACAAAAATTTATTAATAAATAACTATTTTCTGAGGAATTCGTAAAAAATATTGTTGCCAAAAAAATTTCCTCACAGCGCACTCATTTCGGTCAGCCATGCAACCTCTATTCTTTTCCCCTTTATAGTTTTCTGACTTGATTTTTGTCAAAAATGTGCAATTTTGATAAAAGCTGTTTTCTATTTTATAAATACATATATTATTGTTCATTAAAACTTAGAAACACCCCCCCCCCCCAGAAAATATTATTATTTAATAATTTAAATTAAGAATTTTGACAAGGTTGCACTCTGATTCGCTGTGTTTCCGGCTAGAGGTTACAATTTGGAACTTTCGGTGCAAAAGTCTATTTTGTCACTTTTTGAACTTGATGCCATAGCACTGATTTTTACCATTTTGAGCTTCGGCCCTTTTGATAAGCGTTGGATTTTGCTCAACTTTATGAGGTATAAATATCGAATTCGTATTTGACGCCATTTTCGGCGACATTTTCGGATCAATTTCCATAGGGCTTTGGCCGGTAGACAGAATGGATTCGTCGTCATCATCACTCCATGCGTCTTGCATTGATGCGGTTTGAACACTCTCACTCATAGCTGAAAATTTTCAGAAATTTTTTGCCGTTTTTTCTTACGAACATGCAAAATATGCTAGCATACCCTGTTGGCCAGCTTGCTCTTCTGCTGCAGTTTTACCATGATCCTGCAACTCCTCCGCCGTATTAGTAGGAGGTGTATTCTGGGCGGCTTGTACTGGTGTAGCACGAATTCCTTGCATTGCTGCGTGCGGTTGTGCAATTCTTGCTTGATGATAGGCGTAATCTGCAGTTTGTGCACGCTTCTGACCTGCAGGCTGCACAGGGTCCAAGAGACGAATTCCCTGCATTGCTGCATGCGGTTGTGCAATTCTTGCTTGATGATGGGCGTAATCTGCAGTTTGTGCACGCCTCTGGCCTGCAGGTTGCACAGAATCCAAAACTTGCATTTGCTGCTGTCGTTGCAAGGTATGCGCATGCCTCGGCTGTGCAGGTTGTGCAGGTGTAGCAATTACTGCTTGAACTTCTTGTGCAGTCTGCGCATGTTTCGGTTTTGCAGGATGAACTGGTGGTATTGCAATCTTCACTTGTTGTGATCCAGTATCTGCACGCCTCATCGGGTTTGCATGTCCTGCAGTTGCACTTATCTGCATCTGTGCCTGCATTTCTACAACCCGTACGGCAACCTGCAACTCGGACGTCTCTAGCATGGGCTCCACCCGGTGCAGTTGGACCAACTTCTCCAGTTTGGTCATCGGTGTGTTATCTTGCTGGTACTTGTTTGCAGTTTCTGCGTCATGTGCCGTTTTGTTGCGTTTCTTGTCCTGCATCGGCTGCGTTTCTTTTAATGAATCTTCCGTTTGCATTCGATGGAAATTTTTGTTCCCTTCCATGAGCAAACCTTCAATGTCCAAGGGTCTTCGAGGTTCCATTATTTCTGAAATCAAAAAATTTTTCAATTCCATTTAAAAGTGATTAAAATCTGTAATTTATAAGAAGTAACCTGTTGTTTTTTGTGGAAATAAAGGAACACAAATCGGCAGATTTTTTGTGAATATATGCATATATGGAGAATTAACATCAAATTTAATTATGCTCAAGAAGGAAAGCATTTCCGTGGAATTTGCATTTTTTGGATAAAAAATTCAAATTTATCTGTTGATATTTTTTCCATTTTTAGTGCATATTTTAGTACTTTTTAATGTATTTTTTGGCATTTTTACCAATTACATATTATACATTTTTTTGCAATTGTATTGCATTTTATAAGGCATAGCGTATTCTCTCTAATAGAAGGGGCCCCTTCTATTGTTTCAACCTCCTTCCAGGGGGCCTTTTTATTAAAAAGGCGCCTTCAATTAGAAAGACCCTTCTATTAGAGAGAATATGGTATTTTGTTATTTTTATTGTATATTCTATGTTTAGGGAATTTTACAACCTATAATGAATCTGTGTCCTATTGATCCAAAATTACCGTCCATTGGCCTTTTGCCGTTCGCATTCAGGTTCAGCTCCAGAGGCATCCTTATTGGAGGCCACAAGGGTAGCCTATTGGGCTGTAAGGGTTTCTGAACTCGATGAGGGTGCCGATGACATTGGCTTGCAATGTGTTGTGTTTGGTACAAATCTGACGGAGTTCCAAACGGCGAATTGCTATCTTAGAAATGGAAAAATATAAGAAAAATATATTAATATAAACGATATATAAAGTAAGATAGGTGCTAGATCAGTTGGAATTAATATGAAAAATGAGAAATATTCATTTATTCAAGACCTTAAAAAATTTATCAGAAAAAAACTTTTATAAATAATCTAAAACTTTTATAAATAATCTATAATCTAAAAATTTTTTTTGGCTGTGCTTCGAAAAATTTTTGTATTCAAAAGATGAGAATGTGATTTATATATATTTTTTTCCTTTAAAAATTTTATAACAAATTAATTTTACATTTTTAACCCAAACGACACAACAAAAATATTTTAAAAAACTCACGATTTTGCAATAGTACAGCTTGAATAGTATGTGACATTAGGAATATTAGGAAAATAGGATAAGTAAGCGAATTTTGCATTTGCAAAAATTTTATTTTACCTAGAAAATTAATTTTTATTTCATCTAATCATATCATAAGGGATAAATATAGTGTAGGAGACTCCTTTTTTCGATTTAAAAATTTCTTAAAAATTTTTTTAGGGTTTATTGGAGGATATCGAAATCCGTTCTATTTAAGTAACTAAAAATTTTCACATTAATATTTGCTAATAATTTTTTACATCAGCTAATCTCGTTTCTACCATCAGTTTCTGATTCTATTATGCTCTTGAAAACCCAAAAAATTATTTTACAAACATTTTAATGAAATAAAAATGAGAATCTCCTTCATTATTGGAGTAAGATTTTTTTCCAAAAGATTAATTTTATTTTTCCTTCTACTAGAATAAAATGAAATTAATTTTATTCACTATTATTTTAGAAATGAGCAAAATCAATGGAAGAAAAAATGATCCAGGAAATATTATACCAATAAAAATGCCTCATTACACGAGGGTAAAAAAAATTCTAAAACAATTATGATACTAAATTTGGGGAAAAAATCATTAATTTATAGGATATTTTTATTGGATTTTTAGAGTGCTTTTTTGGTATTTTGCATGGCATAAAAAATAGCAAAAAATAGATGACCAAATCCTTGAAAGAATGACAAAGTCCAATAGGTTCTTTCCAAATATGGAAAATATAAAAAATGGATTTTTTTTGTAAATCTTTCCAATTTTTCATTTCATCGAGGAAAAAAAGTTTGGAATTAATGTTCTTAAAAATAAATTAAATCACGGGAAAAATCAATAAATCAAAATAGTTTTTTTTTGAAATAGTTGAAGTTTAGAAAAAACAGACTAGACAATGCATAAAAATTTATTTAAATTTCTTTAATTCAATTTTATTTTGGCATCATGTTATCTTAATTTTTCGTGTTTTGAAATTTAAATTATTTTTAAAAAAATTTTATATTCAACTTTTTTGCAATTTTCGCGCCTCTTATCCTGTCTGGCATTGGATAAATTTGGTCAAAAAAAACAAATGGACCATTAAGATTTTGTCAATTTTTAAATTCTGTTAGCATTTTTGGGTGTATCTACTAACATTTATATCAATTACTAATTCTGATAGCTTTCCGGATCCATCTGCAAGCATTTATATCAATGACTAATTCTGATAGCTGGATCAATCTGCTAGCATTTATATCAATTACTAATTCTGATAGCTTTGCGGATCCATCTGCAAGCATTTATATCAATGACTAATTCTGATAGCTGGATCAATCTGCTAGCATTTATATCAATTACTAATTTTGATAGCTTTCCGGATCCATCTGCAAGCATTTATATCAATGACTAATTCTGATAGCTGGATCAATCTGCTAGCATTTATATCAATTACTAATTCTGATAGCT
>LDKF01001578.1:22613-36099 GCA_001026735.1 Rotylenchulus reniformis
TTCCGGATCCATCTGCAAGCATTTACATCAATTACTAATTCTGATAGCTTTGCGGATCAATCTGCTAGCATTTACATCAATTACTAATTCTGATAGCTTTGCGGATCAATCTGCTAGCATTTATATCAATTACTAATTCTGATAGCTTTGCGGATCAATCTGCTAGCATTTATATCAATGACTAATTCTGATAGCTTTGCGGATCAATCTGCTAGCATTTATATCAATGACTAATTCTGATAGCTTTCCGGATCCATCTGCAAGCATTTATATCAATTACTAATTCTGATAGCTTTGCGGATCCATCTGCTAGCATTTATATCAATTACTATTTTTTTCAATTATGCAAATCCGATCCCGGCTTCAGGATCGGTATTAACAATTTCGAAGTTAATCCCGAATACAGAACACCTTCGGATTTCTGTCCGAGATCCCGATAAGGAGCTATCCTATAGTTTAGTCCATGAATTGAAAATTTCAAGATATTCAAAATTGTTGGTTAATTTATATTTCTGGATTTATATTTTGCAAATTCATACAAATTTGAATCGGTTATGTATTTTTTCGGATGATTTCATAATATTTTCTATTTCAAAGATGAAAATGGACAAATCATAATCATAATCATCATTTTTTGTCAGCATTTCAAAAGGATGAAGTCATTATTAAAAAGAAAATATTTATTTTTAATATTTGTAGATATGATCTATACAGCACTAATAACCTAATCGTCGCTCGAGAAACTAAATTTTGAAATATCAAAATTCTAAATGCTATTATTGAATTTAAATTAAATAATAATAATAATAATAATATGCAAAATTTATCCTTAAAAAGACACATGATAAATAAATGATACATAAATGCAAAAACAAAAAATGATTGACATTGGGATAAAATAGAGACAAATCGAAATAATAAATAAATTCTGATACCTACTCTTTACTACCAAGACCTCTATTCGATATTAAAAATTCTATTTTTATACATTTTTAAAGACCAATCGCCAATATGAATTGCATATTGTAAAAAAATTTACCATATTTTTTTGTGAACTGGGATTCCATTTTGTTCCAGATCTTTTTTATAATTTTCTATAGCAAGAATGAACCCTTGGAATTTCAAGGGTAGAAAAGATTCGACTCCTCCTAATTGATCAATATAACAATGGTTAATTTTTTTTAGATCATCCCGTTGATCACTCCGCCTAATAGGGATTGAATCGGTTTGGATCCCGACTGATCACTTGGCCCTCCTTCGGGTCCAACTCGCACCGTTTCCACGGCACATCATTATGATAACCCATCAGATCGCCCATCCTGTTGATCTGCAACCGACATTCCTGTCGCAAATAGGCCAAAATTCCTCGGGCCGTAGGCCTTAGCCGGGCATCGAATTGCAGCGAGGCCTTAAAGAGTGGTGGAATTTTATTTTCAATTACCGTAACGGGGTCAGGTCAATATAGAACCCAGTTCACTAGAACCCAGAAACTTCTCTTCATAAAGGCCAAAACTGTAAATAGTAGAAATGTCTAAAATTTTAAGACCCCACTTTTGGCCTTTTTGGTTTTTCGAATTTCCCTGAAAAAAATTTGAAAATTTTGAAAAAATCGAAGTTTTTAGACTCAAAAATTTTCAGGGATATTCGAAAAACCAAAAAGGCCAAAAGTGGGGTCTTAAAATTCTAGACATTTCTACTTTTTATAGTTTTGGCCTAGCAATGTCTACAAAAAAGTTTTGTATGAAGAGAAGTTTTTGGGTTCTAATGAACTGGGTTCTATTGAGGTATAGCCACCGTAACAACTGTATTAGAAGCCCCCTAGACTCCCTCTATGAAGTGCGGTTGAAAAATAAAATAATACCTTTTAAAAATAAGACCTTTGGGATTCTTACACGGTTTTTACTCTATTAATGATGAAAAATTATGGAACCACAAAATTAGCCAAGGCTAGCCAAAATGCTTAACCTATACAAAAAATGTATGGCCAAAATACCTGGCAGGTGTTTTCTTAAAATTATAAAAATTTTGTACACGAACAGGTGCTAACTGGTGCTTGCGCGTTATATCAAAAATGCAAATTGTCGCATTATATCAAAAAGTGCAAATGCCATCAAAAGTGCTATTGTCGCGTTATATCAAAAAGTGCAAATCAAAAAATGCAAGTTGTCGCGTTATATCAAAAAGTGTAAAAGCTGCCAAAAAATCATATAATTAAAAATTAATTTAAAAGGCATAATCCCAATGGATGCGAGCACTTAAAAATGCTGAAAAATCCATCAAATGATGTGATTTCTGACCCAAAATTTTTTACTTTCCTGAGCTAAAGCTATAAAACACCAAAAATTAAAAAAAACATGCTTGATCAGGAAAAATTTAGCAGAAATCCTTTCAATGAAAAAGAGATCAACTTTTTTCAACAAATAGTGTGTTGGAAAGGAGTGTTAGGTACTTTTAGCGTCAACCGGCAAGCACTTGGCCTCACCCACTCGGGTTGACACAAAGAAGAATTATTTTAATAATTCCTCTTTGGAGGCCGGAAGTGACCTAATAACCTTGCCATCCTACCCCTGCTTGTGCGTTTCTTTTAAAAAAACCAATTGGTCGCTTTTCTTAAAAACCCCCCAAATGGTCGCTTTTCTTTAAAAAATCCAAATGGTCTCGTTTCTTAAAATCCGGTGGACAAAAACCTAGGATCCCATTCTCTGGGGGCTTGAATACCCCAGAGAATCCGGGGGCTAGAATACCCGGTATGATACGTGAGACAGAATACTATAAGCTAGAAAATATTTATGCAGAAAAAAATGGATTTTTCAGCATTTTTTAAGTGCTCGCATCCATTGGGATTATACCTTTTAAATTAATTTTTAATTATATGATTTTTTGGCAGCTTTTGCACTTTTGATATAACGCGCAAGCACGGTGCTAACTCACCCACCGTAATTCTCAGGTTTTTTAATACGTGACCATGTTATACTTGAGGCCTCATTTATTGATATGGAACATTGGTACGTGTTTTCTCGGGAATTTGAATTCTGACCGCAACACGTACACGAACTTTATTACCTTCTACTGTTTTTTGACCACACGTGCTAATTCAATACCGTACTTTTCATGTACGTGTGCTACGTGTCTCAACAAGATTTTTACTCCTGATATGTTCTAACCTTGACGATGTTCCACAAGTGTTGGGACCCGTCCTGGGCCATCCGCGCTGTGCTCGGGTACTCAATCTTGTCCACGCCCATCTGACTCTTGGTAACAGCCAGCAGACACCGCCGGTAGTCAACTTGTTTCATAATTTTGGACTTTTTCCACTGAATCCATTTGGGATGGCTTCGCTGGCACAACAGGGCATTGGGGGTGTCCCCCAGGAACATCTCGTACAGCACCGTGCCCATGGCCCAGATGTCCGACTTGGTGGATACCTGAAAACAAGAATAAAAATACTGTAAATGCTCTAATAAGTCCCCCTCTCTCTAATAGTGTCCCACTCTCTAATAATGTCCCTACATCCGAGGAATGTTGAAAAATAATCCTTAATGAGAATAAGTGCTCTAATAATCCTCCACTCTCTAATAATGTCCCACATCTGAAGATGGTTGAAAATATAATTTCCCGTGAGAATATATTAGGGCATTTACGGTATATATTATAGCCGATTTCAGCCAATTTTGAATCCGGTAGCCAACATTTTCCAAACATGAGCCAAATATATTCTGTAGCCAAAATACCAAATGGTTAAACTGTTTATTTAGATTGTTAAAACTAGGATTGTACTGGATGGGAACCCCGGACGATGTTTCCCAGATCCTGATCCCGAAAGCTGATCCCGATGATCCCTTTGGCACAACACGATGGCCATCATTAAAGTACCAAGTCTATAATTGCAGTTCTTATTCTTACGAAGTAGCCTATCGGGATTTTGGGATTGGATTTCTTTTACCAAATAGCCTATCCGGATTTTGGGATTGGGATTTCCCAGAGTCAGATCCTGATCCCGAATATCCCGAAAGCTGATCCCGATGATCCCTTTGGCACAACACGATGCCTATCAACACCAAATCTTTTGTCCAACAACATTTTCTTACCAAGTAGACGCCGTCGCTACATTCGATCTGTTCCGGGGCCATGTGGTTGAACGTGCCAAACCCCACATTGTGCCGTACACATTTGGTGGTGTCGATGACCATTTTACGCCGTACATCCTCCGGCAAATCGGACCGATACCTGTCCTCGGGAAACTTGTCAGCTTAGATCCGCTAAGAGGGTCCAATAATTTTTTTTTCAAAAATCCTCTAAAATGCTTCCAAGGAGGTTTACAAGAGAGTGATGAACTTGATTACATCGCTATTTTTTATTTTTTTTTGAAATCTGAACATTGTTAGACCGAATTGAAACTCAGAATTTTTATTCGAATTTAAGATTTTGTCTAGAAGTATTCAATATTTTACGCCATAAAGTTGAATTCAGTATCAAAACTACCCATAGAAAGTTTTTTAGGGGGAAAATTTTTTTTGTTTGGAGAAAAACTGCAAACTGCACACATGTACCTGTCCGGATTGATCAGGACGGCACCGCCAAAGTCGATCAGCTTAGTGCGCAACTTGATCTGCTGACCATTCCCCGTCGAAAATGAGGTCCCTCTGACCTCATCTTGGACAGCAACAAAATTCCCCAACTTCAGGTCCAAGTGCATGCCAACTGAACATGTGCGGTTTTATAGGTTACATTAACGTAGTACGATAGGTATCTCACACGTACTACTGTATATCGTTGACTAGTTTTTTTCGTCTATCCGTGTTAAAACAGTATCAAATAAATCAGCACCAAACAGTACCGTACTAGCACGTCTTTTTCTACTTATTAGTTTTGGTATTTAATCAGTAGAGTCGAGATTTTTTTCAGGTTTTTTTGGGGTATCGGGCTCGAATCCAGATTTCGGTGGTCTCGCTGAAAAAGTTCGAATTTTTCGAATCGAAAAATAGGGTTTCCAAAAAATTTTGAACATTAATAGTAATTCGAAAAATTAAAAAAGAGCAAAAGATAGAACATCAAATTCTGCTCAAATTCACCTTTTATACTTTTGGTCTAACGAAGTCTGAAATAAAATTTCCTAAAGGGCAACACAACCCGAAATTTTACACTCACTCTGGTGGAACTCGGCCACTGCCTCCGCCATTTCCTTCAACAAATGCTCCATCAATCTGGTCAATGATGTTTTGCGCTGCACATAATGCATTTCCATTTTCCACCTCTCCGCAGGGCTCTTCAACAGTTCCTGTTCCAGCCTCTTGTAACTGTTTTCACTTAACAGTAAAAAAAATTCATTTTAGCAATTTCCTACGGTTCAAAAATAATTTAGCTCAAATTTTTGGAAAAACTGCAGCTTAAACTTTTTAGACAACCTGCTAGTCTGGCCAAAAAAATTTTTAACCTTGCAAGGCCATAAGTATAAAACGCTAACAATAAGGTGCGCAGAATTTTATGTCCTATAAATTCTTATAAATTTATTTTTTAGAAATTCGCTTAAAATGTTCGAAATTTTTCGAAAATGTCGAAAAAACAGGAGTTTTGACCAAAATTTCGAATATTTAGGCCGAATTTAGAAAAAAACAGAAATGCCAGAAGATAAGGCATAAAATTCTGCCAACTTTATTTTTTAAATTTTTGGTCTAGCAAGCTTTAAAAAATGATTTTGGCCAGCAGACTGGCCACATTGGCCACAATTTTTAACGCCCTGATTGGCAACACTCATTCTCAACAATTTTTAGCGTCCTTAAATTTTTTAAATGTCCTTAAGAATCCCTCATATTTCTTTAAGATGTAGAACTGCAAAATAAAAAAAATTGGTCTATTTGGCATGGGGGTCTGCATGCCAATTTTAAGTAACAATATTTGATGTATTTTTTAAGTGAAAAAATATTTAACTCCAAATTTTACACTTGTATTAAATATGTCATCCACAATCTGTGCAGACTCATCACTCCAAGCTCCAGGGCCATGGTCAGCTCGCTGTTTTTTTCATAACTTAAAGGGGGGTTTGTGAATTTATTTGATAGGGAAAAATTTGTCCATTTTTGCAAACAAACAAAAATTTTCCTGAAATATTTTTAAAAAAATGCCATCTTGGGATTATAAGGATGCTGAAAATGGGTGGAATAGCTGTGTTTTTCTTTAAATTCAAACAAACATTTCTGACCGAATGTCTAAAAATCCAACCAAAATCCAGTGGATCTAGGATTTTGGTCCTAAAATGTTCGAAATTTGAATAATGAGATATGCTTTGTTAATTCAGATCCACCCAGTTGTTAATTATTTTCAATTTTAATTCATTTTTAGATTGATTGTTTAGGAAAAATGTGAATTTAAACCGCAATATTTTTTCGAACATGCCTAAAATTTGGCCGGCTCTTTTATGGTTTACATCCCACAAATTCAAAAAACAAAAAAAGTGTGGCTTAGGAAACAAAAAATCAAAATCTTTAAAAAACAAATACATGTGGAATTTTATGCTGAATATTTTAGGCTTTTTAATTTTTGGTAACTTCCTTGATTTTTTTTTGAAATTTTTGAGAAAAACCAGATTTCCAAAAAAATCGATGTAAATTTTTTAAGGAACTTTGTAAGCCAAAAAGGCTAACTTTCCTTGTAACTTTTGCATATTTTCGCTTTTATACTTTCGACTTACATAGCACGGAACAAAAAAGTTTTGGTTTTGGGAAAGTTAATGGCGGGGGGCTATGTTGTAATTGAACCCCTTTGAATTTGTGGGGGGTAAAACCATAAAAGAGCCATTTGGCCAATTGGCGAAAAAATCGAAATTTGTTTTAATTTATTCAAAATTTATTATTAAACTTTTCATCCTCATAAATTATAAATGTTTACCCTCTGTACATCCGGATGGAAAGTTTGAAATTTTCATTGGACAAAATGGCCAAAATTGCCATCTCTTTCCTGTATTGTTGTGCCAAGTCTTGGCCCATCCGTTTCAACGGCACCTCCTTGATCGCAATGCACCTTTCCAAGTATTCAGAATTTGCACGATACACCTTAATGAGTGATGAGATATGCAAAATATACATTTGTTGTAACGGTGCTGGGTCGTTAAAAAAAGAGGCCAATGCGGCCAGTCTGGCCGAAAACTTCTTTGTTAGACTTGTTAGACAAAAAGTATACAAAGTAAAATTGTTCAGAATCTTATGCTGATTCGAATGGTATTTTTATTTTTTCTAAATTCGGCCAAAAATTCGAAATAACCCCTAAAACCACCCCCCATTTTTCGGTTTTTTTCAATAAAAATTTCGAACTTTTTAAGCGAATTTCAAATTTTTTGGTCGAATTTGAATTTTGAGTCGATTTTCGAAAATTAAAATTCCAGAAGAAAGAGAATTAAATTCTACATAATGGCTTTTTATACTTTCGGTCTAGCAATTTCGGTCTAACATGTCAATGTTGTTCTTTTTCGAAAAATCGAATTTTGTGGTTCGATGGTTGAAAAATCGAATAAATATGTAACTCATAAAATTTCCAAAATCCCTACCCTAGCGGTGCCGCCTTGGCCTAACTGCTGTTCGTCCGTACTGAAGAACATGTCCGAGATTTTGGACATGCTCTTGAACTGGCTCAATTTGACATGGTTATCGCACCGGCTGGGTCCGTTGATGTGCGCTTGCCATGTCTCCATCAGAAGGGTCACTGAATAATGAGATCGCTACTGGGTCGTCACAAAAAATATCAAAACTCAAAAAGCTCTACAAAGACCTATTTAAAAAGGCTGCAAGGCCAAAAGTTCCAGCGATACAATTTGCAGAATTTTATGTTCTATCTTTTACCCTTTTTTGAAAAACCCTTTTTCGAACAATTATATATTTTTGTAACGACATAGCACCAACAAACCAAACCAGGGTATTTCAAGTTTTTTTTACTGTATATAAGAATATGGAATTACGTTAATTATAGCTTGAAATCAACATATTATAATCCGCCGTCTTTGAGTTAGACCAGTTACGTACCGTAGTACGTAGACAATTTGCACATGCGTCTATCAATAACCGCATTTTCGGCCGTTATTTATTGTCGTACAACATTTTGATTATTACCGCTTATTAATGCTAAAAAGGAAGTCCCTCAAAACTTACGACTGCTGGGGTTGGACATTTTGGAAAAACATGTACACGTACCAGTAGTCAAGTGGCATACATATAATGTAGTCACGCATTAAAAACACTTGAAAACTACGGTACTTATGTTATTAAAAAAACTGGATAAACGTTTAACTACGGTACTTGTGTTATTATCTACGGTACTTGTGTTATTAAAAAACAGGATAAGGTTTAACGTATTCATGAGGTTCGCTGGTACTGGTCAAATTTTATTTACTACTCACCATATGTAGTTTTTATAGACGGGACTGGCCCAAAATTTAAATATGGGTTCCATTTTTTTGACCAACTTTTAAAATTCCTTTCTCAAAATCGCTTCTGGCCTGTTGCTCCTCATAGAATTTCAGGAAACTTGTCTTTGTCACCGAGCCAGCGGCGGAAGTGGTGGACCACCAAAATTCAATGGTCCTTACTATAAGAAAAATTTCTATTCAAAAATTCAGAAAAATATATTTTTCTCACATTTCTTTCGGAACGTATTCGATTGCGACAGTTGAAACAGCTTGGAAAAATTGATATGGCCCTTCGTGATCATTTCCATAACCGCTAAGAAAAAAACTTTCGATCATCAATTTTTTGTAAAAACCTTAAAACTATGATAATGCTTTATGACCCTTTTTAAATAAATTCATTTAAATTTTTTTTAAATAGGAAAAATACGAAAAATAATTTCTTTGCAAATTTTTCAAAATAAATTTATCCATTTTTTTTAGAAATCTAGTAGGCTTTTTCTGGATGTATGAACCCTTGTCCTTTTTTTATTGTTTTTTCAATTTTTAAAATAGTGCTAAAAAACTTTTTCCTTGCCTCCTGGGAGGCCAAAGGGAGATTGTAAAATATTTCCCGATAAAACTAAATGATAAAAGCTAAAAAAATTACCACGATTTGTCCTCGCCATTTCCAGGTTCATCTTTTTGTCAGACATTGGATTTTTCACAAGTTTTCGGGACAGCGTTCCAAACGCCGATTTGATCCGTTTATTCGCTGTTTTTGACGCAAATTTTTTTGCGTCAATTTCCATAGGACTACGTCCCGTCGAACCGGTGGAATTCAATTTTTCGGACCACGCATCCTGCATCGACGCGCTCTGATGAAAAATTGTAATTTTTGTTTTCTAGACAGTGGTTTGTTGGGATCTATATTTTAGTTACAGTGTTCAAACACGTATCGTAGCACGTGTTTTAACTACGTGACTACGTTTTACGTATACACCCTTACTACTGGTGTTTTCTCAAAATTAGAAGTAGCAGATACACGAACTTCATGACGTGCATTTATACATTCTACTTGTTTTTTTTGCCGGTGCATGCCCATGCACTTACCGCACCGCACTTTTCACGTGTTTTTAATACGTGTGTTCCCCGGACTACGGGTACATGGTTTTGATGATAACTATAAACACTTATTTAAATGGACTAAAAATAGCAAATATATAGTGATCAAAAATGCGTAAATATCGAATAAAAAGTGGCCAAAAATACGAAAAAAGGGACTTGGCCAAAACTTTCGAACTATTTTTTTACAATTTTCCGCGTTACCTGAACTGGGGGCGTAGTCGATTGGTTCATGAGTTCAACTTCGATGGATCCCCTTGGGCGGATCGTGGGGGCTAAAAACAGATTTGGACTGTAATTTACCAGCACAGGTGTCACAAAATTTGAAATTTACCAGCCCGAATAAAGTTGAAAACTGTCAAAAATACCAAAAAAAAACTCTGCAACTATGTTGCTACGCAACTCTGCGCTATGCAACTTGCTACGCAACCAACGAAGCAAACACAACTTTTCGCCACGTAAAGAAGAGCTATTTTGATTAGAGATCAATATTGTGGGAAAAAAAGTACCAGTGTCACGTACCAGTAGGCGGGGGCTACACGTATAACGTAGTCACGTATTAAAAACAGGTGAAAAATACGGTACGTGAGGTAGCGCTATCGAAAGAAAATCAAACCATTAGAACGCATAACGTACTTCACGATACTAATTCCAAAGTTTGGGAAAACACGTACTATTGCTATGTATCAAAATAGATGGGACAAACGTATAATGTGGTTAATAAAACGTATAATGTGGTTATTAAAAACACGGGAAAATGCCGGTACGTGACTTACTTAGCCGTAAAAAGACAAGTATAACGTCTTCAGATGAAGTTCGTGTACGTACTATGGTACTTGGTCAATCGCTAATTTTGGTAATTTTAAACTTGATTTGAGAAAATTTTAGACCTTTTAGTGGAACCTGTGCAGAAGTCATATCTAATTAATCGTTTATAATTAAAAATTTACGCAGTTTTGCATTGAATTTGAATGCATTGGGATCGTCGCCGTGATACTCCACGTCGACAAGAAGCCGGCGGAAAAGAACATGTCGAACTTGTAAGCCGACACGTCCAACAACTTGACGTAAACACAACAAACATAACAAGACGTTGACGTGAAGAAGACGTCATAAGTGGCCAAAACGTACTGAACGTTCACGCAAATAGTCGTAGACGCGGACGTAAAGGTGAGCATGCACTGCAAACTGCAACTCGGGCGTCTCCAGCATGGGCTCCACCCGATGCAGTTGGTCCAACTCCTCCTGCGTTATTGGCGTATCATCTTCCTGTTCCATGTTTGGAATTCCTGCGTCATAAACTCCTTTGTGGCGTTTCTTTTCCGAATTTTCTGCATCTGCGTCTTCCGATTGCATTCGAGGACGCTTCTTGTTGGTCTCCGCCATCAGTAATTTTTGCATTCCAATGGGTACAAGAGGTGATTTTTGCTCTATTTTTCCACCCAAACTAGTAGTTCTGGCCCGTTTTCGTGCCATATCAACTGGTTCATAACTGTCGTTTTTGGCCGCAATTTCGGCTTTCATCAAATGGTCAAAATACGCGGCACCTAATAAGAATAAAAAATTTTAATATTTCTCTTTAATGTTGTCATTTATTTTATAAGAATACTCCTATTATAAAAAAGTGGTGCTATTATAATTATAAGCACCACTTGGAAGGAAATTGAAAAATGAAATTTAAAGAAAAAAATGAAATGAAATTTAAAGAAAAAAATGAACCAACCATCGAAATATCCCTTTTCCTCTTTTTATTGCAATTTTTTGCAGAAATTTCACAATAAATGGCAGAGATTTATGTAATAACACAATGTATAAATAAATAAAATTCCGATCCCAACTCAATAAATGCATAGCCAATTGTCTGGGAAAACATGATGCCAAACATATAAATTGTTCTATTTTATATGTTGTTTTATCGCACACAACATTTGTTGCCCCCTTTTACATGTTTTTTTCTAAAAAATGAAAAACCCAAAATTTACCATCCAAAGGCCGTTTGTTGGACATCATCAACTGCTGCTGCTGCTGCTCGTTCATATCCCGGCTGAGCATTTGATTTTTTGAATTACTAGTGGGCAATGGCAGGGGATTCAGCTGGATGGGCCTCTGAACTTCGTCAACATTGGACGGCCGACGTGTGCCATTTTTCCACCCGGACTTCCGCCGGAGTCCTCCAATTCGAGTGCTGTCGAACGGGTTGGAATGTGTGAAATCTGAAAATGTGTAAGATACTGTATTTTCGCTGGTCAGAACCCACTCTCCAATAAATCTCCCCCCTCTAATAATACCACCTCTGAGATAGAGGGTCCAAAATAACTCATCCACCTCTTCTCTCTGCTGGTCGTATCATAAGTTCGGTTTTGGTATTCACGCGAATATAACTTACGAAATAATGATTCAAAAAATCTGAAAACTTGTGAAAAGAAAACTCTTTTTTCTGCTTTACATTTTTGCTTTTTGGAGCAATTATCATAGCTGTTGAAATGTTAGAGAAAAAAAATTTCCATAGTGACCTAGGTCAAAAATGCCAAAAAGTTTTTTTGGATGTAAACTCGGATTATTGTTATGAAATTTATAGAATGTTTATAGAACCATATTGCCATATTGCAGGATTCTGCATCTGTTAAAAAAACCACATTTTGATTGGTTCGTTGTTTTCATGGATTAAACTGATAACAGATGAAGTACTAGAACTTTTAAAAATGACCAAATTTGACACTTTGGCCAATCAATTTTGGATTTTTGTAAGTTATCTGAACCAATGCTAAGAGGCCATATAATGAAAAAATATTCTAAACGTTGTGGTTTCTTATTTTACCCAAATTGCCCAGATAAATATTGAATTTTCTCAAAATTTTTAAACAATATCGAACTATTGCTAAGAAACGAACCATTCAGTTCCAATTCCGCTGTGCTTTGTACTGTTTTTGGCTTCAACAAAATTAAAATTATGATGATTGTTGAGAAAAATACGGGCATATTTTGTAAAAATTCCTTAAAAAGTAAAAAAAATTACCCCTTTTTCTTGCTATATATTAAGTTGGGAAATTTAGCCACAGAATGCTTAAAATATAAATAAAATAATATATGTATTGTATAAACCTGAAAAAAAGAACATAAAAATGGCAAAAAATTGGCTAAAATGCTCAAACATTAGGGCATAGATGCTAAAATATATATTTTCTATTTCTATATTTGGAAATACTTTGCTGGACTTATAAATGGTTTTTGCATTGATTTTTAATTCATTGAAATTTGTCCCGCATTTTGCCCTAAAAATAACGTATAACACCAATCAATAGGGCCCCAAATTATATGGTCTGAAAATCGCAAAAAACGCACTTTTAAATAAAATTCATATTCGTACTATGTTTGAAGTACATTATAGGTTCACGTGCATGTATTATTTGACAACATGTGCGAACTCATGTATGTTTTCAATACGTGGTGTTTTAAAAATAAACGAGTTCACGGGATGTTTATTATTCACTTGATATTTACACAAAAACTAAACAAGTTCACGAAATGTTTATATTTCATTTAATGTTTTCTGAAGAACTAATAAGATAAGTTCACGGGATGTTTATTATTCACGATATTTACACAAAAACTAAACAAGTTCATGGAATGTTTTAAAGTGTTTACTCAAAAACTAAACAAGTTCACGAAATGTTTATATTTCATTTAATGTTTTCTGAAGAACTAATAAGATAAGTTCAAGGGATGTTTATTATTCACGATATTTACACAAAAACTAAACAAGTTCATGGAATGTTTTAAAGTATTTACTCAAAAACTAAACAAGTTCACGAAATGTTTATATTTCATTTGATGTTTTCTGAAGAACTAATAAGATAAGTTCACGGAATGTTTATTATTCAAATGGCATTTACGCAAAACAAGTTCACGGATTGTTTAATATTCACATGGTATTTACTCAAAAATTAAACAATTCACGAAATGTTTATTATTCAAATGGTATTCACTTAA
>LDKF01001579.1:5549-30608 GCA_001026735.1 Rotylenchulus reniformis
GGTCTCTCGGCAATGCAAGGTCAGTTGATAGGAAATTCCACCATTTTATTAGGCTCATACCGTATATTCCCTCAGATTCTACCATATAGGCAGTGATTGGCAACCTCCAATCACACACTATGGCATCCGACTCCTTTACTATTTATTCTACCATATTTTAACTAGTCACACTCGAATTTTCTCTTTATCCTTTATTATCTTTTCCTTCTCTTTTCAGTTGGAAATTGGTTCAAGAATCGACGGCAGGTTGATTAAATTCTTGGAAATTCCAATATTATTTTCTTTTTGATTTAGAGGGATAGAGCGGCGAATCAAAAGCATAAGTAAGGATTATTTTGTGAAAATCATAAAAAATAATAATTTTTTAAGGATGAACGGACACCTTCTTCCCGCCGGTCTGACTGCTTGTGCCAAAAACAATCGGGGTACCAGTAACGGCAACAACTCGGACGATTCCGAAATGGGCGATGAGTTCGAAATGCGATCGCCGTGTCATAGCGCAGATGGACCGGAGGATGAAAGCATTGACAAAACGATGATGGAGGAGGAGGAAGATGAAAATGGAGAGGACCAAAGCGGAGGAGGACAAGGAATATTTAGTGAAGAGAACGTCGGAAATGCCAATGCAACTCCAGCAGGTAGATACATAGGGATAGACAATTAAAAGGGTGTTTTTAGAATTCGAAATTTAGGCCATATTAGGATTTGAAACTCGAAGTATAAAAATTTTGGCCTAATTTTTAATCAAAAAATCGGAACTACAATAGGTAACTGTATAAAGACGGTCTGGCCTAACCATGTATTAGGGTGTTAAGCTCGCTAAAAAAATTTAAAATTTCGATTTTGGAAATAGGATCTGATGACTTTCTACTATCCGAAGACAAATCATGTCATAAATTAATTTTAGATCCGGATCAAATTTTCCTGTATACTTCTAAAACTATTTAATGCGATTAATAATCCATTTTAATTTTTAAGCCAATGCTATCATGGCAGCAGCCGCCGAAATGCCAGGTTCAGGTACAACAGCCCTGTTTCCAGCAGCTCTTCCTGCTGCCATTCTGCCCCCGGCACTTGTGCCACCATTCCCTCCTGCGTTCAACCCCCTTCACCTTTTGATGCTCATGCAATCGGCAGCAGCCCAACAATCGTTTCTGCATGAACTTCACTACCACCAACAACAACAACAACAGCTTAACCAGATGCAAGAAAACGAGACAAATAAGGTGACAATTTGTTTTTGTAAAATTTATCAGCTTTTTAAAATCTGATTAGGTAGTTGAGTAAGGGAATTTAAAAACGACTTGTTAGGGATTTTTAGTGTCATGATTCGGGTAATAACTAGTCTAAATGTTCCGCTTGTTTAGTTTGGTAAAAATTAAAAACAAAAATTAAATATATATGGTTCCAAGGACGTAGAATTCGAATCTGGCGTTTTTTGATGCCAATCTGATTGAGCCTTTTTTACATGAGGTCAATCTCGCGTGAAACTTACGTCTTAGATGTGATACGCCAAAATTGACATCAGGTTCGGATTTTACGGAGCGGGTCGTTTGGGCGCCGCCGTTTGGGCGCCAGCGATAATAAACTGGTCATAACTTTTTTTTGGAAGGGCAGATTTTTTACATCTTGGTATTAATAGATAGCTTTGAATGTCTGCTACAAAATTGCAAAAGAGATCATCCGGTTTGGCCAAGCTGAAAAAAGTAGCAGACATTCAGGGCTATCTATTAATACCATGATATAAAAAATCTGACCNACATTTCCCCCAGTGATCGGTAGGAACAGTTAGGGGGATTAAATAAAATTCATCTTCCCCCTTTATGGCCAAAAATTGTTATCCGCCATCCGCCAACAACCTAATCCATTCCCAAAATTGGAACGAGCTTAATTAGACATAGGGAGTAAAATAATCTTAATGAAAAATTGTTAAAAATTAATTGAGCTTTTCAAAATCATTTATTCCCCTTAGCAGCGACAGTGGCGGTTCTTCAAATGTGGAAGATGCAAAATTGGAGGGAAATCGGCCAAATTCGTCCTTACCAGTTGACAATTCGGTCCAATCATCCGACAATGATCCAAACTCCATTAACAACAATCCGACGGGCAAGGCACAGGCCGAATGGATGCAAAATTATTTGCACAAAATGCTTTTTGCCTTTGCCCAACAACAGCAGCAGCAGCAACAACATTTTCAACACCCCTTATCCAGGTAAGGGATCCCAGGATTTGGTGCCATTCCCTATATAGCAGCTCGGTTCGGCAGATTCCTAATTTGGGTAGTTAGTTTCCGGCACGGTCGGATCCGATCGCTATTGAATCGGAGTCCCATTCGGATTATTCGGGATTTACTGTCGGGATGACCGGTCCGACCTCCGCGCCGAATATCATTATGTATTGAATTTTCTTGTTTAGACTCAATTATAAATTGTTTTAGCCCTATTTAAATCAGTCATTTTTAGTCTGTATTTTTAATTGAACTATTTAGGTAAAAGACGTCAATATAATGGAGAACAGCATAAATAATTCAACTTTTTCTAAGAAAATATAACTAACTCTCTTTCAACGAGAAGCTAGATTTTTTGTTATATATTCAAGCTATCCTTAAATATTTATTCATTTAGATACAACTCTTAGCCTTTTTAGTATAAATTTTTAATTTAGGCAACAATCCCAGAGCCAGCTCGAGAGTCGGACTTCGAGTCCAGCAACTTCAACTTCCGACGCAGCGAATCCGAGGGTCAGTAAAGTTTCGCCAAATGGCCTCTTCCCTGGCATTCCTTTCCCGATGGCTGTGTTCGGCGGCTTTAACACGGAACAGGTCTCGAATTTCGTATTTTCTTAACATTTTATTGGTATTTATACCTGTATCCAAAATTATTTTCGCATTTTCTTATAATTTACCGATTTTTTTTTGCATATTCAGATTCTGAAAACTTGCGAACAATTGGAGGAGGCAAACAATTTTGAGCAGCTCCGCCGTTTGCTCATTTCCTTGCCACCGCCAGTGCAAATGAAGGTGGCCATGTATGAGCCCGTCCTGCGTGCAAGGGCGCTGATAAGTTATAATACGGTAAAATTTGCATTTTTGCCGATGTCCCGAGGGGCAGGAAAATGGAATCTTTGTGGGAACTGAGAATTCAAGGAGAGGAGACATCCGGATTTTGGTGGGAACTTTGGAATAGAGGAGGGAGGGAATAATAAACAAAAAATCTTTAACGAGATTTTTACATACCTATATAATTTTATTTTTCGCGAATTTAGGGCAATTTCAAAGAGCTGTACTCCATCCTCGAGAGTCACAAATTCTCGAAACAATTCCATCAAAAACTCCAACAAATGTGGCAGGATGCCCATTACCAGGAGGCGGAACGGATAAGAGGGAGGTGGGTTGAATATAGACGATATGCATGCATTTATTATTTATATTTTGTTTTTCTCGGATCCTTAAGATCGATATTTTTCAATTTATTGAATTTATTGATCCATTCTGACAAAAATTATCGCTTTGATTTATATTCTTTTTTTTATTAGATATTTTGCCTTTTTATACGAACAAGATCGGAGTGATTATGGTTTTAAAATTTTTTTTTGTATAATTTACTATGAAATTTTTGTTTTTAAAGGAATCTGGGCCCCGTGGACAAATACAGAGTGCGCAAAAAATATCCCTGCCCGCCGACAATATGGGATGGAGAACAGAAAACGCATTGCTTCAGGGAGAAAACTGTGATTTTTTGTGCGAAATAAAAATTTCATTTTTATTTTTTTTAGCGAACAATGCTCAGGGAACATTACCTCAGGGACCCTTATCCAAATCCGGCAAAGAAAAAGCAACTTGCCGAGGAAACAGGTCAGGATTTGGTGGATTTTGCTTGTAAATCACACAGATTTTTAAGGTCTCTCGGCAATGCAAGGTCAGTTGATAGAAATTCCACCATTTTCGCCTGCTACCGTATATTTTACAAAGATCCTACCAACTACTATATATAGGAGGGCAACTTCCAATCACACACTATGGCATCCGACTCCTTTACTATTTATTCTACCGTATTTTAAATAGTCACACTCGAATTTTTCACTTTATCCTTTACTTATTATCTTTTCCTTCCTTTTTCAGTTGGAAATTGGTTCAAGAATCGACGGCAGGTTGATTAAATTCTTGGAAATTCCAATATTATTTTCTTTTTGATTTAGAGGGATAGAGCGGCGAATCAAAAGCATAAGTAAGGATTATTTTGTGAAAATCATAAAAAAAATAATAATTTTTAAAGGATGAACGGACACCTTCTTCCCGCCGGTCTGACTGCTGACTGCAAAAACAACCGGAGCACCCGCAACGGCAACAACTCGGATGACTCCGAGATGGGCGATGAATTCGAAATGCGATCGCCGTGCAATAGCGCAGATGAACCGGAGGATGAAAGCAGAACGATGATGGAGGAGGAGGACGAAAATGAAGAGGACCAAAGCAGAAGAGGACAAGGAATATTCAGTGGCGAGAACGTCGGAAATGCCAATGCAACTCCAGCAGGTAAATACATAGGGATGGAGAATTAAAAAGGGGCTTTTAGAATTCGGAAATTGGTTTGGGCCATATTAAGACTTCAAACTCGAAGTTATAAATATTGTGGCCTAATTGTTCATGAAAAAAAACGGAACTAGAAAACCTGTTGAAAGATGGTTTGGCCTAGTCCTCGAAATTGGTTTAAAATTTAAAATTCCGATTTTGGAAAAATAGGATCGATTTGGAAATACCATTATTCCCGAAGAAAAATCATGTCTTAATTTAACGTCTAAAGTTCAGATTTTTTCCTATAAAATTCTCTTAACTATTAATACGATTAATAATCCATTTTAATTTTTTTAAGCCAATGCTATCATGGCAGCAGCCGCCGAAATGCCAGGTTCAGGTACAACAGCCCTGTTTCCAGCAGCTCTTCCTGCTGCCATTCCGCCCCCGGCACTTNAAAATTGCAAAAGAGATCATCCGGTTTGGCCAAGCTGAAAAAAGTAGCAGACATTCAGGGCTATCTATTAATACCATGATATAAAAAATCTGACCTTCCAGAAAAAAGTTATGACCAGTTTATTATCGCTGGCGCCCAAACGGCGGCGCCCAAACGACCCCGACCGGGATTTTACGCCCATGTAAAGGCCTAGAAACGATTTTCATTTTTTAATTTATCTTCAAAAAAATTTAGGACTCAACAGCATCATCCTCCTTTGTGGTGAATTCTTCGTCAACCAAACCTTCCATAGAAACCACAAGCAAATCCGGTGTAAAATTGGAGAAAAAAAGCAATGCAGAAACTGGAGCTGGAAGGAAGTCCTTCAAGCTGTCCATTGACCAATTATTGAACTCGAAAACAACAAAAAATGTGAAATAACAAAGAACCGGCGATAAATTGGTGATTTATCATGATTTCTACATTGTTGTTGTCCTCAGCCAAAATGCTATAAGAATTTTTGCAAAAAATAGTAGGTTTCAGTTCTTATCCTTAAAATAGATTTTGATTCGTGAATTTTTCCTTTTTGCATTATCTATTAAAATTTTAATCTGTCTTGAATATATGATTTTTATTTTATTTTTCATTAAAAGCAGGGTTGTCTTATAATCAGCGCAGAAAATGAATTTTGCAGAGAATTACAAATTTTATTTTAGCCTCTCGATTTTATGATGCGATGAATGTTGCACGTCATAAAAAATACGCCAATATAGTCCTATATTTAAAATGATAAAAGTATCAATCTTCTCTAACGTATGAATTTTTTTAAGTGTGGTTAATTAGTAGGTGGGTGACATTTGAGCTCAGACATAGCACAAATTGTGTGATTTTTCCCTTTTCCTCCCCAAAAATGTGTCTTGCATATCTCTAATTTTGCCTTCAAAATTTATTTGGCTCCGGCCTTTCCGAAAATTTGGCTCCTCTCCGGCTCTGGAGCTTTTCTCAACATTGCACGCCACTGTATTACTTGTGATCTGGCTCAAAACTTTTTTAAAGCTTGCTAGGCCAAAGGTATAAAAAGCAAAATTGTACAGAATTTTGCTCTACCTTCTATTTCTATATATTTTTCGAAATTTGGTCAAGAAGTTCGCAATTTTCGAAAAAATTGAAAAATTGAGTTTGCGAAAATTCCGAACGTTTTGGCCGAATTTCAAAAAAGATTAAAAATTCATGAAATAGAGCACAAATCTGCACAACTTTGCTTTTTTAAACTTATGGTCTAGCAATCTTTAAAAAAAGGGTACTTGTTATGTTTAGATACCCTGGATTTTTTTCATTATTTTCTGATATTTTTTTTGCCTAATAAAGCGACGACCAAGGTTTTTGATGAGTGCTATATATAATACCGTATTCTCTCTAATAGAAGGGGCCCTTTCTATTGTTTCAACCTCCTCCAAGGGGGCCCCTTCAATTAGAGAGGCCCCTTCTATTTTTCAACTATTACTATAGGGTTCATCCAAATTTATTTGTTTAAACCTTTTTAGGCTCAAAATAATAAAAAACGAATATATAGAGAATTTTTTGCTTACCTTTTAGCTTTTCTTATTTTTCGAGCATCCTTTTTAATCTCCAATCTCCTAAAAACCATGATGAGATTGTTTGCGTGCTCTGCATGGTTGATTTATCGAATCATCAAAAAATATTATGGTTCACCTACCCTAAATTAAGAGGTTAATTTTATCGCTTTTCTAATTCCGAGAGAGGTTATTAATACTCTTTTTATGGAAAAGAATTAAAATTACGATAGCAATAATAAAGGATAATATTAATTAACATAAAATCGAAGAACTAAAAAAGAATTGAAATTATCAAGGTTTTTTACGCTGATTAAATTTATTGGAAATTTGAACCTCTTTCTATTGAATTTTTAAAGCATTTTTCTGCAGCTTCATTTTTCATATTTTTTAACCATCAAAAAACACCAGAATTCCAATTTTTAGCCTGCATTCTAACTGCTTTTTTGGTCAGTTAAATCGGGTATACTTTACCTAATGTTTAATCTAAGAAATCCAGAGGGGCCTTTTCAATTAGAGGAGCCCCTTCAATTGGAGAGGCCCCTTCTATTTTTCAACCCCCTCACAGGGGGCCCCTTCTATTAGAGAGGCCCCTTCAATTAGAGAGGCCCTTCTATTAGAGAGAATACGGTATATACGAATCTAAATATTTGACTTGTCTCATCATCAAGTAAAATTTTTTGATTTTGTCAAGTTTTGTCATTTCCCACCAATTGCTTTCACTGCTTTGGTTGAAAAATAAAAATGTAAACAAAAATCAAATAATTGACAAAATGCAAAATCTTAGATTTTTACTTGATGATGCGACAAATCTGATGCTTAGATTCAGATTTAGTACTCCCAAAAACCCTTTGACAATCTTAATCTTGCTAAAATTATCAATAAAATAATAAAAAAAACCCAGGGGGTCTAATACCAAGCTTTCGGCCAGATTGGACCAGGGACGTATCTACGAGGGGGCAACGGGGGCAACTGCCCCCCATCGCCGAAAAATTAAAAAAGGTCGGGGAAGAAGGGAAGAAAAAATTGAAAAAGAAAGGGGGAAAATTGAAAAATTGACCAATTTTCTTAAGAAACTTGTCCGAATTCTCAAATTTTTCTCCGGCAGACTTCATAGGAAGCAAAAAATTGACTAAATTTCTTAAGAAAATTGCTCTAAATGTTAAAATTTTCTTCGTTTCACCAAAAAACTTGCCTTAAGCAAAAAATTGATCAATTTTCTTAAGAAAGGAGCCTATTTTTCAAAATTTCTCCGGCAACCCCGATAGAGGCCGCCCGAGAAAAAAATTCGGAGAAAAATTTGTGCTCCTGCCCCCCTCCCATCCCGAAATCCTGGGTACATCCCTGGATTGGACCAAGCCGTGGCGCGACATTTGAGGATCCCAACATTTTGGGACCATTTTCCATTTATTATATGGTTATGGCCAAAATACTCAGAATTTGGCCGATAATGGTATTTTGCTTATAACTTTTTTTGCAGTGGGCTAATTCTAATGGACATAGGCTTATTTTATAGCTAATTTTTTGCTCTATTTTTTGATAACAAAATTGTTATTCTAAGTTTCGTTTGAGCCGAGATATAAAAAATCCTAAAATTTCGGGTCACCAAATGTCGGGTAACCACCAAGCGGTGATTTTATCGTCCCACAGGCGCTATCACCTATCACCTTTCGTCTAAACCACCTTTTGTCTAACCAGCCAAAAAGGTACCTTTCGTCTAAAAATTCGAAAAAGCACATTTCACGCAGAAACCGCAAATGGCATTTGCTATTAGACGAATTTTGACTTTTTGGCTGGTTAGACAAAAGGTGGTTCAGAAGAAAGATAGTTTAGACGGAAGGTGGGGCAGCGTCCCACCCGTACATAAGAAATTTGTGTTTTTGACATTTTGAATTTTTTGTTAGAATATTTGAGCATTCCCAAAAACTAAAAAAAATAATAAAAAGGACACGGGGACAGCTGGACCGAAAAAGGACAAATTTTTAAATATTAAAATACATTTCGATTTTCAAACATTGGTAATGGTACCCCCTCAAAAGGATAAAACGTTAAACAGGACAAGGAAGGGCGCTCCTTCAGAACATCCCCACACAAAACATCCCCACATAGAATATCCCCTCACAAAACATCACCACCTACAAAAACGAAATATCCCCAAGGACAAAACATCTCCAAAATAAAGAAATTCTTGAAAAATTCTGAAATATACCAGGGATTATGAATTTTTTTGAAAAAACCAAGGCATATGAAAATTTTTTGGAAATCCGAGGCCTGTGAAATTTTTTGGAAAAAGCGTAACCCTATGAAATTTTTTTAAAAACCGTAACCTATGAAATTTTTTTAAAAACCGGAGCCTATGAATTTTTTTTGAAAATCCGAGGCCTATGAAGTTTTTAATAAAATCGAGGCCTGTGAATTTTTGAAAATCTCACACCTGTGAAAATTTTTCAAGGCTTGTACGTAAAGATTTTTGAGTCCGAAATTCTTTTGGAGATGTTTTGTCCTTGGGGATATTTCGTTTTTGTAGATGGGGATGTTTTGTGGGGGGATGTTCTATGTGGGATGTTTTATGTGGGGATGTTCTGTCGGGACCCCCAAGGAAGAGATCTGCTGGGCTATGGCTACCACCGATTCTCGAACAGTTTCATCCGGAAAATTATTAATTCAAGGTTTCGATTCACCACAGAGTAGCCATTTTCCTACTCTTTTTTGAAAAATATACATAATCGCAAAAGTGGGAAATTAAAAAGCAGAGAGAATCGATTATTTAGTCTATGGAAAAAGCTTTTCTTTTAGGCGTAGGACTCGACAGTCTCTTTTTGTAAGGACTTGGTAAAAAAGAATTTATTAATTTTATTTTTTTCTATTCATTTCAACAAGGGGTCATCGATCGATCGAATCGCGATTAAATGGTTATTCCTTTATCGCCATGCCTTGTTAGAACTAGAACATCTTCACTTCTAATGCTCTCCAACTCAAAATCGATTTGAACTGCAAATTTGCCATGAATTCGGCATCATTTTATAATGCGCTGATTCGTCCGCCAAACCAGAGATCCGATGAGGTAATAATTAAAATAATAAAAAAACGCTATCTTACAATTAATTATATCGCTAATAGTGTACCATCTTATATCACTAAAATAGTGTACATATTATTAAGCTTCAACTTTAAAATTATATACCTACTTAGTACAAGTTAATTGTAAAATCAGCGCAAAAGTCCTGTAGAAATCAAAATTTATTTTTGGCGCTATGATTTTATGACGCGAAAGTATGCTATGTTAAATGATTGTTGTTTGTTTCTTTTTCCTCTATTTATCCGCTTTTTCTGTGCTATTTTGCATGCAGGAATTCGCTTCTAAAGATCATAGAAAAGTCCGTTCCTATCGAGAGACTATTTTAATTTAAGATAGCGTTTTTAAGAATTTATTTAACTTAAATATGAATAATATGTTTCCTTAAGCAATCTAAATCTATCTACTTATTTAAAAGCAACTAATTTATAGACAGCATTGGATTTTTTCGGTCTATTTCCTATTCTGTTTTTCTATTTTTTAAACCAGAATTTTAAGTTTAAAATGAATTCCAATTCATGAAAATAATATATCTATTGTCCAAAATATTAAAATATGGGAAATGTATCTACGACTACGATCAATCTCTTTTATTAAACAAATAAATTAATTAATAATTAAACAAATAAATTAATTAATAAAAAAATTAATTAATAATTATTTAAAAAATAAATAATTAAGGATCTCTGTGTGATATTCAATCATTTGCGCCGGTTGGATGTTTTTGAAAAATTAACGGATGGGCCACTTCGAAGTGTTTGCAAGACTGCAAGGCTTGAAAGACATCCTGCCAATTATGTATTATTCAGGTTTGAAAAATGGGTTGCACCGGTTTTCACCGCCGCACTAGAAAAATGATCATAACTTTTTTCATGTAAAACATGGAGAAATGAGTTTGGTGTCAAAAGATAGCCCTAAATGTCTGCTATAAATTAAAGAATTATTCGGTTTGGCCAAGTAGAAAAAAAAGTTATGGCCAGACGCCGGACCATTGGCCAAAGCCACGATTTTATGGCTTAACTTGGCCACAACTTTTTTCTAGTTGGCCAAATCGGTTAGTTGTTCTTGCAAGTTTTATAGCTGACATTTAGTGCTATCTTTTGACACCAAACTCATTTCTCTATGTTTTACATGAAAAAAGTTATCATTTTTCTAGTGCGGCGGTGAAAAACGCGGCGGTGAAAACCGTTGTTCCGTGAAAAATGATATTAATAACCAAATTATCCTTAAGAGCAGGTTCGTAGCTAGGAAGANAGGGGGAGGGGGTGGGAGAAAACTCCTCAAGGAAGAGACAAGAGCGTTTTTAGTCCAATTTCTTAAGAAAAATGATGAATTTGTGAGACTTTTTGAAGAGAAATGCTTGTAGTGAGCGGTGTTGGCGGCTCCGATAGGGGCTGCCGGAGAAAAATTTTAAGAATATAGTTCTTTTCTTACGATTTTTTTTCGTTTTTCTTCCTCTTCTCCCTCCGATCCCCCCAAAATTTTAATTTTTTGGATTTCGGGGGAGGGGGAGGCTGTAGCCATAGGTGTACAAGGGGAGTCAATATCGCAGCGATTTTCAAATCAATATCGCAAAAATCGGAGGTGGGGAGGAAAAAAGAGGGGAAAGAGAGAGGAAAAGGGGAAAAAGAGAGGAAAAAAGGGGAAAAAGAGAGGGAAAAGGGAAGGAAAAAAATATCTTTCCTTTTTTTGCGATATCGCAGTTTTAGAAATCCAAAATTTTACAATTTTTGCGATATCGCAGTTTTAGAAATCCAAAATTTTCTATCAAAAAATAAATAAATAAAAATGATTATAACTTTTTTCTGGTATAACTTACTTAGAGAAGTGAATTTGATGTCAAAGATAGCCCTAAATGTCTGCTATAAACTTGTTCGAACTGTGTCCGGTCATTTGCGCCATTCGTTATACCTCGGCTCAACCACAACCTAGAGAAACGTTTTTGATGTCATAAAATATAGCAAAAAATTAGCTATAGAATGGTCCTAAGCTCATTCAGGTTAGTCCATTTTGAAAAGAGGTTATGGCCAAAAAACTGTGAGTTTGGCCAAAACTATCTATTTTGGCCATAACTTTTTACGGAATGGACCAAATCGAATGAGCCTAGGCTCATTTTGTTAGCTTATTTTTTATTCTATTTTTTGACATCAAAATAATTTCTACAGTTTGCGTTAAACCGAGTTATAAAGAATGGCGCGCAAATGACAGGGCACCGTTCGAACACCTATCCGATTTGGCCAAGTCAAAAAAAGTTATGGCCAGATCTTTGTCCAAAACCACGATTTTATGGCTTAACTTGGCCATAATTTTTTTCTACTTGGCCAAATCGGAAGTTGTTCTTGCAAAATTATAGCAGACATTTAGAGCTATCTTATGACACCAAATTCACTTCTCTAAGTTTTACCTGAAAAAAAAAGTTATAATCATTTTTATGCCGCGGGGAGGAAACGACCGGGGGAAGAGAAATATCACAGTTTTAGAAATCCAAAATTTTCTAACAATTTTTTGCGATATAGCAGTTTTAGAAATTCAAAATTTTCTATCAATTTTTGCGATATCGCAGTTTTAGAAATCCAAAATTTTCTATCAATTTTTGCGATATCGCAATTTTAGAAATCCATAATTTTCTATCAATTTTTGCGATATCGCAGTTTTAGAAATCCAAAATTTTCTAACAATTTTTTGCGATATCGCAGTTTTAGAAATTCAAAATTTTCTATCAATTTTTGCGATATCGCAGTTTTAGAAATCCAAAATTTTCTATCAGTTTTTGCGATATCGCATTTTTAGAACGCAGTTTTAGAAATCCAAAATTTTCTATCAGTTTTTATCGCAAATATTTTCGATATCCCAAAAATTCAAAATAACCAATTTTCTCACGAAAAAATTGACCATTTTTAAAAAAATTTTCTCCGGCGGCCCCTATCGGGACCGCCGGACCACCATTTTTCTCAAAAACTGTTTTTCACGGTCAAATCAAACTAATGTAAAATTAGACAATTTTACACGAAAAAATGTTTAAATTTTAAAAAATTGGAAAAAATGTGCAAAAAATAACTTTTTCGCAATTTTTTGCTTAAAAAAATCTATCGCAAAAGTATATATCGCAAAAGTATATATCTCATATCACAGCCGAAATTTTTGACCCCTCCCCCTTGTACACCTATGATATGGGTTTTTGTATTAGATGCAGAATACTTTAAGCTATTAGAAGGGGATATTCAGCCATATTTCTTATCAAAGACCTATTTTTAATCCAAAAAAACCTGTTTGGTCATTCGACCTAGGACACACTAAGGGATTTTCTCTTTCAAATATTAATAGGTAGAAAAAAATCATTCTGAAATTTATAGTTTTTTTGGATCATTTTTGTTGAGGCATAAATACACGCTTATATTTTATGATACGACCTAAATATATAATATGAATTATAACCCGATTTAGTAACTTTTTTGACCCTATCTAGTAACGTTATCATATATAAATAATTTTTAATGCAAAAATCTTTATTCTGAATTTTTTTTTACAGAAAAGGTTCGCTGGCATATTGTTGGTATATTCTACTCTATGGATCCGTTTTTATGTAAGAATTTTTTAAAATGTAATATATGCATACTATGAATTAAATTAATTTTGGCAGGAATAAACAAATCTACTTGCCAATTGGATGGTGCGTTTACTTTTTATTCATTTTTCAATCGATTTCTATTACGGTTTCTTCTATTTTAAGCTTTTTAAAAATTTAAATCAACTACTTATTATTAGTCATGTAAAAAGATTCAAGAGATCTAACATAAAATCACTGTACAGATCGAGAAATTCAGATCAGAAATTGTATCACATGTAAACAGAAAAAAGCCATAGCGAGAAGCATGTGAATTTTATTTTAATTGAGAATTGAATTTTTTGACTGAAAATTTTGAAATTTATTCATTATGGATTTTTTGAGTTCCACGATCTGTAGTGAAATGTGGCGTCCCTGATAGGGTTGCTGGTGAATCCGACCGAGATCCGATTTCGAGACCGAGATCAGAAAAAGGCCTTATCCATAAGGAAAGGATGAATTCCAACAAATTTTTGCCGCCACGTAAAATACATTAAAATCTTCTTGGACTTCTCAAGTGGAATAATAATAATTTTGAGGGGCCCAAATTTCACAATTTTTCTACTGCGGCCCCTTTACATTCAATCTCACAATTGTCAGAATAATTCACCGTCCTTTTATTCCTCAAAAATAATCCATTTCTCATTCTTTGCATCTACTCCTTTCCACCTTCTTTCTCGCCCTACTTATTACTTTTCCATCCAATCCATTCTTTCATTATTTGTGTTATCAAAGCGCAAATCTCCTTGTTTTCCTTTGGCGAGACAGCTCTTAGATCGGCTGGTAGAAAAAGTAAATTGATTGGTCAGACAAACATATCTTTTGAAGAAGAAATTTTTTCTTAGGAATTAAGTCATCATATGTCTATGGCCAGGATTTTTAAGTGTAAAAAAAACTAAAATATGTAAATATTATAGTTTAACCTCATTAAGATACAATCCCCTCAATGCTTTATTTATTTTTCCTAGAAATCAATATCTTTTTTGAAAATCTTTGCTTTATACGTGAACTTAAAATAACTTCATTGTATATTCTTCTTATTCAAATTGTCCAAATTCTCTTTCACGACCATTCTTTTCTTTTCCGCCCTTCCGCTCGATTAAAAATTTGTACCACCCCTCTCGAGGAGGTGGTGGATAATCCATCTATTGATCGCGTCCACTTTGGTGTCCGATGTTGTCGATCTGTCGTCGCATTTATGTATCAACCCCTTAATTCAATACCCTCCCCGCCGATCGCCACCCATACACATAATCCCTCATTTTCCACTCACTTTTTCTGATCTGACCAAAAAAATCAGTTTATTCACGACGACAGCTGCATTGGATATACGAATAAGCCTCTAACCTCGGGGCGAAATAAATGTGCTGCTGCACTTGCCCTCCAACCTAAGGGCAAATCATTGGCTAGGCTCGTAAATTGTTGAAAGGGAAATCGCCAAGAGAGTCATAAATTTAATTTTATTTGATCAGTTAAATTCTGATCGAAATTTCTGCCTTCTTTATCGATTACATCTTTTTCAACTCACTACCTATACATATCATCCAATCGTCCATATTCATATATCCCATAAATTTAGCTTCGGAAAGCGCAGTGCTGGGATGAATTTGCGCAGGATGAGTGTAACATCCAAATAAAAAATATCTATAAAAAATAAATTAAACTAAAATTATTTTAGACTAAATCCGTAGCAGTAGAGGGGCAGCCTTTAGATAGTGGTAAGTAATAAATATAGGGTAGGGGTAGGGGCATCATAATCAATGAATCACTTTTTTCATTACTCGTTGTGCTCATCACGTTTTTCCCTTTTCTTCCTCTTTCTGCTGTCTTCATTTCGTCCTTTGCTCAAATTTCTCGATTTTTGCAATTACTCCTCCACTCTCCAACCTCCAAATTTGTGACAATGAATTGCGTTTTGCGTTGTCCTTCTGCAGCCAGCCATCAGCCCCTCTAGCAATTTTCGCATCTCGCTTCTTCGCCTACCATACACTCCATTAATTCCTTAATTTCACCACGTACCCTACGCTTCCTCCTTTCCTATCTGCTGACTGAAGACCTTCCATTTCTCTCTTTATGCGCTTTTCCACTCTTCTGACGATTCGGCGATGAAAAAAAAAGAAAGAAAAAGACGAGTAGAAAGTGCGAGGAAATGGGCTAATTAGCCACCTTCTCGCCCCTTCCTACCTAATTTTTCTGTGTACATATATCTATCATGAATTTTGTGAATACCCTTTTAAATATCACACCATGAAATTCATTCTTCTATCGTCAATCGGATTAATTTTTTTCTACTTATATACAAAGATTATTTTCAGATTGATTACCCAGATGTTCAGCGGATCACTGTTCATCTGAACAACAACGAACAACCCCCTGCTGAAATCGGCTCTTCCTTCGCTGCCTATCAACATCGCCTTCCTTCTCATCCCCACCATCCATCATCATCTTCCGCCGCCCAGTTCCTCTCACCCAATTCCATGCCGTCATGTTCCTCCGCCTCTTCCCCCATTGTCACTGATCATCATTCCCATTTGACGCGCAGACGGAGCAGCGGAGAGGAAATGGCACAGACAGATCACCGCTTCCAACACCACCACCCTCTTCACCATCATCACCACCAACAACCACTGGTGTTCCATCATCGCTACCCTGCATCGCCTCCTCCGCCGATGTTAGGTAAGCAAATTGGCATAAGAGGATTAATTTTCCCATATTAAATGGTTAACTTCCTTTTTCAATAAATAATAAATTTTTTTGATTCTAAAGTTCAATCGGAATACTTGCAAGTTCAAAAATGATTTTTCTTTCTTGATATTAGAAAAAGATTGTTTATTTTTGAAAATAGTAAAAAAATTAATTTTCCTTTACTGAGCAAATGAGCAATATTAGAAGGGTTTAATTAAAAAAATTCTCCGTCCAAAATTTTATTTGCCTTATGATAAATTAAAAATTCCATTTTTCAGCCTCACCTCATCCACATTTGAACCGTAACCACCCACCACTTCTTCCAACAAATAATTCCATTCAAGTAAGACAGCATCAACCTCGAATTCCTTCGCCTGCACCAACCTCTTCTTCATTTTCCTCGTCACCTATAAAAGTGATTATTGAAATAATAATTAATTTTTCCAACAATTATTAGAAAACTTTAGCAACATCATCTTATTGCGCCGATTCCTATTGGAAATCATCTGCAACCCACAAACCATTACCACCACCATCATACTAAGTCAAACTCATTGTCCGAAGAAACGCATAACCATTACAATGTCCAACCCCAACAATTTTCTCGACAAAAAACAGCACAAAAGAAATTTGATCAGCACCATCAAGAAAGCCAACAGCATGAAAACAAGCAACAAGAACCAGCTGTGAATAGGTTTAGAAGCTGAAATGATAATATTTAGACAAATAAAATTTTTAGGACTGCACCACACCTGCAAATGGTGGCCGATTCGGGGAGCAATGTTCAACAGAAAAAGGATATTTTCGAAATAAAAAGATCTTCAAATGATACGCCCACTTTGCGGAAAAGAAGTCCTAACCCTCCTGTGTCTCGAAGCGAAATCGAAACAAAAACAACAGCAATCAAAAATTCCAATAATACTACTGCTAGTTCAAGCATAGATGACAAGACCGATAAAAAACGAGATCATTCACCCAATCCAAATTCAAACAACTCAAAGAATGCAATGTTTGCTTCCAATTTTCAACGTTTAAGCAGAATGCGGTTGAACATGGCCAAGAAAATGGTTGGTTCTAGTGGGATCGATTCAGCATTAATAAGAAAAATAGAATTTATTTTCATAAAAAATCAATAATTTAAAATTCTCTTTAGCACCCTTCAACTTCAAGTTCGCTATCAAGCTCGGATCCTTTCCAAAAGACCGTGAATGTTCGGATCAGGCATCAATCTCCTCAACCCCTAAAATTAACTCATCGAATTCGTCCTAGTACGCCATCCTCAATTTCTTCTAATCAACCTCACGGAATAACCGTAACAGGTTCTTAAAATCAATTGGCATGATATTTCAATTTAAATCAAATACCATTTCTTACACAGGTGATGAGGCAGATTGTTTTGCGGGTTTACCCGAAACTGTGGTAGACAGCGAAGGGCCAGAGGGAGAAGACGATGATGAGGAAGAAGATGAGGACGAGGAGGGTAGTTGTCCTTCGCACGATTCAGTTCAGGTAAATTTTTTAAAGTATTTATTAAATAACATAATTTAATATTTTAAAAAATTTAAAGGAGCTTCGGGATAATGTCCGAGAATGTCTGGAGCGACCACCAGAACAGCGAAGCGATGAGGACATAACTGTACTCATTGACTTTCTCGACAGCCTTCCAACATTGGCCACCCTTCCGATGGCCGTCAAGCGACAATTATCATTGAAAATGGTATTTGCTCATGTGCCGAATAAGGGAACTGTGATAATGCAGGTGAGTGATTTTAAACAAATCGGAAAATTGATTTTTATTCTTTTAGAATGGGGAAAGAATCGACGCTTGGTGAGTAAAAACAGAGGCAACGAGGGAAGGGTTAAGAAAATCCCAGATTTTCTCAATAAAATACATTAATTTTTAATTAGCATTTTCTTTTAGAGATATCAGCTTTCTTGTTCTAAATTTTTTTAGAAATACAATAATATACAAAATTGATTTTTCAACAATATACTCATGAAATACCAAAAGTATTAATTTTGGAAAAAGATTATATGCTCGGTGCTCTCCCGGGCAAAAATATTTATTTTGTTGATCCCATGCTTCTTAGGTCTGTTGTGGTGAATGGCTGCGTTGAGCAAATTCGCTCAAATGGTCAAAGAACAGAGTGTCGGATCGGGGACTGTTTCGGTGTCAAACCCACTTCAAATCCGCAGTTCAATGACGGTGAAATCAGAACACTAAGCAATGACTGCGAATTTATTTTGGTCAGTATTTTAAATCAAAAATTAATAATACTGGATAATAATTTCCCAGGTTGAGCACTCGGAATTCCATTCTATCATGTCCACAGTTGTAAGACAAATTGAACAGGAACAGGATAAAAGCGGTGAAATGGTGCGAGAAGTAGAACGAAGGCAAGCTTTCGAGGAATATCCATTTTTCAATTTTGTTTGGTCTTTTAATTCAAAAAATTCAATTTTTATATTTTTAAATATTTTTAAACCATTTCTTCACAGGATGGTTGACAACCAAATAGAATTGCTTATCACCAAAGCCAGCCCCGATAGGTTGGTTTGGAAAATTGAAAAAATAAAAATTATGATTTTGCAATTTTGATAGATTGGTACAACAGCTTTTGGTTGACGACGAAAGCACCGGTGGAGGAGAGCTTCAAATGGATTCCCACTTTGNAAGTTAGACTTCCAGCTGATCGGTGGACATAATGGAATTTTTGTGCTGAGTATTAATCCTAATTCGGCAGCGGAAAAAGCCGGAATTAAAAAATGGGATGAGGTCTAAAATTTAGAGTACTAAATTAATTGAAAATATTTTTAGATATTGGAGGTAAATGGACAGAACTGTCGTCGGATACCCATAGAAAAAGTGATGGAACTTATGCGAGAGAGCACACATCTTAGCATGTGTTTGAAGACCAATTGGATAGGGTTCAAGGAAGCCCTGGTTCGCCAGGGGGATCAGACAGATTCCTGTTCTGCTCATCCTCCATCCGCAACACTCAGAGCCACAAATTCCGCCTCTCCTCAATCCGCCGCAATGTCCTCTCGCTATCAGAAGAAGAGTTCAGTGCCAATGATTGGCGTAGCAGGTTGTGCACCACAGCCAATGCAACAACAACGAGAACGTCGATCAACCCTCTGTTCAGCACTGCAGCAACAAGCGGAGGTGAGATTGACCTGTATTTGGATTTTTGGAATTAAATTTTAAGCGTTTTTTAACTTTTCGTTTTACTCATATTAATAAAAAAAAAATCCACAACTTGTAAGAATATAAAAATAGTATTACTAGTAAATGACGCCATAAACTTCCCATTCAGTATGAGCAAAGAGTTCAAGGAGGAGCAAACCACATTGCTGGAACAGCAACACCTGGCTCAACAGAAAGCAATGGTGGCACTACTTTGTCCAGCAAAAAAGTTCTGAACAAATTACTCCATATGATTCGAGGATCGACTGCAAATCCTTATCAGATGGTTGATTCGGCAGATGAAGTGAGAAAAAAAACAATAGAATTACTTTTTATCTCTAGTTTATTGGGTTTTCATTAAAAAGCGATCAGTGATTAACTTTCTTACGAATTGATCTGAATCAATTTATTCGCCTATTTTAGTTGTCCATGATGCCTTCGACTAGTGGTGGTGGTGGTAGTCTTCGTGCCAGCCGATCAAATCCTGACATTTCTGTCCATTCCATCCAACCATTTGCCTCCTGTTCTTCCTCCACCTCGTCTAACCGGCACAGTTCACTTTGCACCAACAATTGTGGCGGCACTGCTCCCGGTATTAGCAATTTTGGATTCAGTGCTGCTGACCATGTGCTGAAGGTGTACAGGGCAGATCAAAGTTTTCGCTACATATTAATTTCGCCGGAAATCACAGCTAGACAACTATTGCATCTAGCCTTACAGGTACAAAATAATAAAAAAAACGTCGAATATTTTAGAGCGGAGCAGCTGGTTTCACCGTCGCGGTTTCACCGTCGCGAGTTCACCGTCGCGGTTTCACCGTCAGTTGGGTTCACCGTCCGCGGTTTCACCGTCAGCTGGGTTCACCGTCAAAAATAAAAATAATAATTTTTCGTTAAAAATTTTAAAACCTAAAATTAAGGCTTCAGATTTTCGTATTTTAGAACTTCGGTCTTATAAAAAAAATTTAAATTTCCATTTTCCATAAGCCTCCGATCGAAAATTTTACAATTTTTAAAAATTTACCAGGCTTCTATTTTCCAAAAAAAACTTTCAAAGGACCTTGAATTATTTTTTAACAAGAATAAATCAAACCACAAAACCAAAAGGGCGCTTAATTTTATTCTTTAATGTCTTATTAGCGAAAATTTTATATATTTTTATTTTGACGGTGAAACCAGCCGACGGTGAAACCAGTTGACGGTGAAAGCAGCGACGGTGAAACCGCGACGGTGAACTCGCGACGGTGAAACCGCGACGGTGAAACTAGGTGCACTGATTTTAGAGTGTATATTCGTGAAATACATATAAACTTACAATTAAGACTGTATTAAAATTTTACAATTCATTTTAACAATTGAACGTTTCAAACAGTAAAATAAACTTATAATTAAGCTGTATTAAAATTTTACAATTCATTTTAACAATTGACATTTCAAATAGTAAACTCATTTTTTTTCATATTTCCCAGGAATTTGGCTTCTCGTCTACAGAAAATGAATCTTGGTGGGCTTTATATGAGTGTTCGGTGAGCCGCGAGGGAGTCACCAAACAGCGGAGATTGCCTGACACTGTGAGCAATTTGGCGGAGCGGGTTGGTCTTAACGCGCGGCTCTACTTGCGGGACATGCAGAGGGCCGAAGAGAGCAATTTGTTGCCCGACGAACTGGTCCCAGAACTGCTCAAACAGACTCGCTTTTCCCTGTACGCACTCAATGCCCAGTGCATTGCTGCACAACTTACACTACAAGTGAATTTTATGACCATAATTTAAAATATTTGTTTTTTTATAATTTTTGTCGCTTTTTATTGCTTTTCAGGACTTTGCTATTTTTGCATCGATCAAACCAACAGAATATGTTAACAATTTGTTCCAACTTAATGAAAATCCATGTACAAATTCACAACAGCATAAAGGATGGCCTAAACTGGAAAGTTTTGAGGTATATTTTCTGAAATCATGTTACACATTATTTTATTGATATTATTGAGCATTAAGTTATGATGCATTCTACATAATTCATAATAATTAAGATCATCAACTTATTTTAAATTTTATTTAGACCATTTTCAATCGTGAAATGTGGTGGGTGGCAACAGAAATTTGTTGCGAGCGAAATGTGTATAGACGTTCAAAATTGGTCAAAAAATTTATTAAAATTGCTCGACATTGCCATTGTGAGTGATATGATATTTTTTTTTATTTTTAATCAATTTTATTTTTCTAGTGCTTCGAAACCTCAATTCCATGTTTGCCATTGTCAGTGGACTCGAGAAGCCGGTATTTTAAAATATCAAATATAATAATATTTCAAAAAAAATTTATATATAGGCTGTACGAAGATTACTGCACACATGGGAAAGAGTTCCAGGGTATTTAAAAATAAGAAAAAAGAAAATATAGTAGTTGAATTTATTTTATCCAGAAAATACCTCAAAATGTTGGCCGATTTGCAGCAATTAATGGATCCATCGAGAAACATGGCATGGCACTAATTATTATCTATCTTTTTATAAAAATTCTTTAACATCTTTTCAAGTCTCGTTATCGGCAACTTCTTGTCCAACTAGTCCAAGACCCTCCAGTGATCCCGATTTATCCGATTCTTCGAAAGGACCTGATTTTCGCGCATGAAGCAAATCCGACATTTTGTGCGGCCAAACTTGTCAATTTTGAAAAATTGAGAATGATTGCACAAATTATAAGAAACATCCAACGATATAGTGGTGTGCCCTATGAACCAGCCGAGTTGATCGGAGCACATGTAAAATATAAAATTAGATCAAATAAAATTATTCTTTATATTTCAGTTGTTCGATTCGGCAAAAGGCGGGATCAATCAAAGCGGAAGATTTGGTACCAGTGGAGGAATTCCATCCCGGAAAAAATTGTACGAGCGATCTTTGATGTTGAGAAGAGTGAAGGAGTACCTACAAGCAATGCCAATAATCGATTCGGAGGTCAGTTTTTAACTATTTGTTTTTTTTGGGCCTATTCAATCAAAATTTGAGGGAAATCGAAAATCATTGAAAATTTTTAAATTTAAAATTGATCATATCCGAAACATGAAATATTATTTCTACATTTATATGTATTTCCAGATCGATCTGGACCGGATTTCTTTGGAGTGTGAGCCTCCAATGTCATCGTCCGGTGCCACAGGCACTTCCAGTCAACAACTTTTCCATCAGCATGGCAGTTCCACTCCCTCCCGAAGACGATTGCCCTCTCCGTCTCCGAGCAGTCTGTCTTCCCAGTCCAACAAGTCCAGTACCCTGCAGCAGCATCGCGGGATGATCAATTTACCGAAATTTGGTAAGGGAAAAACAGGGCACATTATATAATCAGATAAATCCAACCCAATAATCCTTTATTTTGTGAATAAATCAGAAAAAGTGAAATAAAATCTGAATTTAATTTTTTTTTTGAATAATTTTTCAGGAGTCGAAAGCCCACAAGCTGTACAAAAAATGTTGTCATTGGTGCACAATTCTAAAATAAAAAGTCGACCACCGGGCCATGGTAGAATCATACACTCGAAGGATGACTTACCGCCAACAGGTAAAATTTTACAACAAAATTTACGATTTGAAGTGATAATTTTGCATTATTTAAATTTGTTTTTGGTCAGGTTTCGACTCCCATCAGCAATCAAAGCGGTCTTCGATAGCCAGTAGTGGCGAAAACAGCAATAATAACGAAAGAGCCATATTATAAAATTATTATTTTTTAAAATATTGAATCTCCAACCTCTTTCACAAAAACTAGCCTGAAAACAATGTATGACGAATCTCGAGCGAATTCTTCATAATATAGAAATAGTATTATACAACTTGTTTCCATAATATTGCTGTACATACTATGACTTTATTCCATTTTACTGAAATGAAATAAAAAAAATTCCAATCCAAATGAAATGACCTTGATCAATGGAACGAGGGATTTAGGAATAAAACTAATCAGAGAAAAGCAGTAATTCTTTTTTTCGGAGATTTAGGTCAATTGGTCGTTCAAGATCACAAAAAATCCAAATCGAGAACATCGACCCAAATACTAATCATGTAGGCTAACTAAGGTCGCTTCTCCATAATCTCCGTATTTAAAGGACGATTAACAAATTTTATTTCTGAAGTCTTATCATTACAATTTTTGGTCCTTAAAAACTTAAAAAATAATTTCTTACTAATTTTAAAATGATTAAAAGGAGAAATAAATGAAAGCAAAAGATAAGTCATATAAAAATCAACAAAAATAAAAAATACAATCCAGATAAATATTTACACAAGGAACCTATTTTCTAGCGCGTCATTATTTGGGAAAATGAGTTCAATCCGTCACATTTTGCACATCACCGCTTTATGCCTTCTTGTGCTTGTCGTCAGGACCAATTCACAGTATTACTCCTCCTACCCTTATTACGGCTATTACTCCAATCGACCTTATTACTCCTACTCTTCCTATTATAACCCGTACTCTTACAATGACTACAATAACCAGTGAGCTTTTTCGACCAATAAGGAATTTTATTGTTTTAGCCCCAAAGAAAAATTCATTCTTTTACACTCCCCTTTCAATTTTTGGCTGTGAGGGATTATGTATCAAGAATGCTGAACATGATGGTAAATCTTCTTTTTTTAAAGTTCAATTATTCGACAGATTAGTGGAATGGAAATGAATTTGTTAGACTTCGAATTTGGGTTTTAAAGTAAATGTCACAACTCAGTGTACTCTCCTCATGTTCAGCAATCTCGAAAAAAACAGACCCCGGGATAAGAATTCAAAACAAATTAACCAACTACACAAATTCTATCACCTATAGGTATAAGGGCTATTCCTACAAGAAATAAAAACAATCTGATCAATAAAGACCCAAAAAATTCATATAAAAAATTAATAGATATTATGGCTATCGGGGATATGATTACGGCAGTGCTCCCTACTACAATGGCTACTCTTCCGGCGGCTTCATGGCTTGTAACCCTTGCCACAATGTGCCCTGATAAAGGAGATTGAATCCTCTGGAAAGCGATCATCAGAATTCTATATATATTTTGTTCAAATTTTCGTCATTTGAAAAAATCGCATTTTTTGTAATTTGCCCTGAAAAATTGCAAATTTATAATAACATTGCATAACATAAAGCGCAGTAACTGAATTATTATCTTCACATTCAATTGATCTTAATAAAATATTTCATGAAATCATCTGCGGGAATATCCGAATAATATTTAGAAGCATAGACAAGATTTTTTTGCATTTCCCAAATAAACTTAACACTACAATTTTTAATTAAATTTGAATTTCGCTTTGTTCCAATCCGCAAATCAGATCCAATAATTTGTGGATTTTGATTTTTATGTATTTATTCTCACCTAATATTACCAAATTTGGGTTTTATGGTCCCAAAATCGACAGAAAATCATTTCAAAATGGCTCCAAAGTTCTTCTGATCTGGGTCAAGATCGACGGACTCCAACTGAAAGAACAACGCTACTTTCTTATTGGTTTCAGCGACCTCGGCAGTCGGCAGTGAACAAATTCATAAAAACCAATGAACAATTTTTTTAAAGAGTTCCTCTAGATTAAAGGTTTTCTTAATACATGGGGAAAACAATTATTTCTATTTAGAAGAAAGAAAACATCGTACCAATTCTAATAAAACTTAGAAGCTAGAGGTAAATTACTGCTATAAAAATGTTTGTTCCGCCACAATTTGCTCCTCACCGTATGTCTCATGTTGATTATCAAAACCAGCCTGCAATATTTTTCCTATCCATACCACGGCTACAATTATCGGCCTTATTATTCCTACTACAACTCTAATAACCGGTGGGTTTGTTGTATTTTTTTTGTAAAACAGTACCGGGTAGTTTTGCAGATTTTTTACCTGCATCTTTTACTAGGGATAACTCGAATATTTACCCTGGATAACTGGCAAATCACATTCACAGTGGCGTAACAAAAAAAAATTTTTCGGGGGGGGGGG